>JAXGGA010000953.1:0-176884 GCA_038373865.1 Uloborus plumipes
TCGCCCCAGAATTAATAAACTCCGGTAAACTTGGGGGTATGGGGTTTTTGGCCAAGAGGAATCGATTGGCGCCGGTTTTGAAGCGCTACGGTCGAAAAGTTCGGAGTTACAGATAGGATTCATGAAAAGTTTGAGAAGATTTCTTACTACGCCATTTTCTTTATGATTACTCTTATTGTTATGCTGTTTCATAGCAACCACGTTTTAACAATGGATTTCATATTTAATCACATCAGCGTAAATTTATGTTTTTATGGTATTTGGCAAATAATGTTTGGCAACATGTTAGAATTGTTATTGTTTTTGAAATTTAAAAGAGATCGATCAAAATAAAGTTAGAATTGGGTATGGGCAGCGGTAGAGCCGCTATATAGACAGGCCGACGCATCAAGCTTAAGTTTCACCCCACTTTGGATCCAACTTATTAATTTTCACTTTCATTTTTCATTGTTGAGGAATTAGGGTTACCAGAGCAAAGTTTCGGGACATTGCCAAGCTTTGTTAATTTACGTAAAAAGTTACCAAAAAGCGATAACTGGCCAGAAAAGACAATCCTCACACACGTGCTGGATCCTAAGTGGAAATCTTGATGCGTCGGCTCGTCTATATAGGGGCCTGAAGCCGCGGTTGTCCAATCGGTTAGTCGTCGGACTCGTAACCGGAGGGTCTCGGGTCGATCATTTAGCCGCCGATCAAAGATCCACCGTCTTCCTTAATGGTTGCTGGGGGACGTTAAAAATGCTTGTGGTCACAAAATCCTCCAAGTGAAACGAAACCTCTGGGGTGTGCTGGGCCAAGGGTTTACTCGGCCCTTGGGCCTGGTTAAAAATGAACAGAGCGCTCTTCAGGGCCCCATCCCGGTTAAAAAGCGAGTTGTGGTATGTACGGGGGTGGGGGACCTGGAGTGTGAAGTGAAGTGAAAGTCAAAACCAACTGGAACCAAATGCGTACTGGAAGCAGAGACTCTGCATTCATTTGCATCAAAACCTCCCGCGTCTTCGGCGCCAAATGAAATGAAATTAAGTGTGATTTTACGGTGAGCATGGATTAAATAGGGTTGTGTTTTTTAAAATAAATTACGGTTATTTTGAATGCGTAATCGCAACCAAAGGCTCAAAAATGCTTTTCAAGTTTATCTAAATAAGTACTTCGCATTTTAGAAAAAAACCACGAGTTTACAAACCTCTTTTTTTTTTAACCGAGCGGGTCGGTCCCCTGGTACACGTTAGGGGTAATACGAGGAATGGTTGCCAAGTCGAAAATCGCCCCAGAATTAATTAACTCGGTAAACTTGGGGGTCTGGGGTTTTTGGCTACGAGGAATCACGAGGTTTGGTTTCTCTAAATAAATTTGTCAAAAATATTGAACTTCAACACACTTCAATCTTTAAACTGCTCACTTTGTACCATTTCTTTAATTGTATAGTTTTTTTTTATTATCAATTACATTTTATTTCCTATGACTTTTCAAACTTTACCTTGGTATAGAATAGTTCCCTTTCCAAACTCTAACTTTGTTTAGAATAGTTTACAATGGTGCACTTTAACCGGTTATCTTTTCACCAATGGTTTCACAAATTTTCTTATGGTATGTATTGTTTTGATAAATCACAATTGAAAATTTAAATCTTCGAGTTAGCTTCGATACCTGTTTTCCTCGAGCGGAGCTCGGTCACCCGCTGGTTTTTCTAAATATAAATTCATTTATAACACAAACTGCAGAACTTCTTCGCTTTGCTGCTCGTTTACTGGCGTTAAGTTTTATTTAAAGAAACAGGAAGACTATTTTATGAATCATGTTGACGACAAGTTCACTATTATAAAAACCAACGTGTATACATACTAGTTCTTAATTAGTAAAGGAAACATTCTGCATTATTCGAATTAAGCTGCATTGCTGAAATATTGTACAGTAATTAAGGAATAGCATTAGTACAGTTTTTCTTTACTTTTCATGAATTTTAATTTCAAACTTTCCTTTTCTTTTTTAATAAGTGCGGAAATTACGTATGACACGTATTTTTCTCAAAATATGCTTGTAGCTTGAATTTCCGGAAAACTGACTGATTATGAATTTAGAGACAGAATTTGATTTCTTTTCCAAATCATAATTTTTTTACCGATATATGTTCGATAAATTGCAATAAATAGTTATTATTAGATGAAATGGAATATATGAATTAATTAGACAAAGAAAATGACAATTAATGTCAGAAAAACCCGAGTTTGCGTAAAAATAAAAATCATTTTAAACATTTCGGAAGTTTTCTTTCCGTGATTTTATGTTTGATTACTAATGCGCTAGTCGTTTTCTTTTCAAGTTGATAAAATTTAGTGTTTGTGATATGTATGAGCCAGTATGCATAGGTAACATTTCCTTCTTTTATGCATCTGATACGGTGATTTGCTTACTACTATTCCGAAATCTATAAAACGGTAAAAGGCTGTGTTAATTTATTTATACACCCTATGTTATTCTTTACTTTTATTACTCCTGTACTTGATTTATTTCAAGTAAAGGAGTCATCAGTCATGTATATGAATGCAGTTATCTGTGTCTATAGTCCATATGTTTGGTCATGCACTCGTGTGTGTGTGTGCGCGCACAACTAATTATTTACATACATAATTCACTGTGCGTGCATTATTTTTTACTGCAAATTTTGTTATTCTAGATTTAGTACAAATATTCCGCTATTGGAGTTTTTTAACTCCTAATTATTAAAGCTACATAATTTTTTAAAAACTAAACACGTGATCGAATGAAAAAAAAACATTTTAAAAACAATCAAAATGCGTATTTACGTATAGAAGTCTAGAAAATCTGTGAAAAATTAAAAATGGGTAACCCTACAGTTACTTCTCTACTAATAATAAAGCTGAATATGGGTCTGTCTGTCTGTCTGTGACCCGCGTAGCGCCAAAACCGTTCAAACGATTTTCTTAAAATTTGGCACAAAATTAGTTCGTAGCATGGGTGTATGCGTCTTGAACTGTTTTTTTGCAAATTCTATTTCGTTCTTTTCTAATCTAATTCTTAGCTCATTTTTCATACAAATTCAATAAAATGAGGAAGAAATATTTCATACATATTTTCAAGTCTTATGTCATTCGAATGCTTAAAATTTTCTGCTAAAAATTATATTAATTAAAAGTTTCTACGAGCATTAGAAGAGCTGTAATAATTGTTTTTAGAATCCCAGAAATTCAAGCCTTACCTTGAACAAAGCAAGCCAAACGATTCTAAAATGGTTAAGCTCGAGAATAAAATTTGAAAATAAAGATGAAATGAATTTATTTAATCAACGGAAATCAACTTTTCATGTTGTTACCATGGTTATGTTTTTATATCTTTTATTTGTTTCGTTCTTCTCGCATTAATAATTTTTTAAATGTATTTGTTTTTGTAGCATTCCTAACTCCCTAATTCCAACAGTCCAGTCAAATTAGACATTAAAATTGGAAACCGCGATGTAGTTCTGAAATTTTAATATGTTATTTGGGTCCCATAGGGTAGTGTAAATCTAAGGTTGCACCTTTCTAAAACCTGTGCTCGCTGCGAAACTCGAGAAAAACTGCGAAATTTTCGGACTTTTTTCAGTTTTTCCTTTATAACTCCTAAACTATGCAACTTTTAACAATACATGTGAACACCCAATTTAAAAGAACACTAAATTTGAAGCAATTTAAGCTCAAGTCACGCTCTGTAGGACCAATAGTTAAGGAGATATCATACTTCGAAAAATGGTATTTTTTTGCGAAAAGTGAAAAAATTATGCTTCGATCATATTTTGGACCAAATATCGACATAAATTCCTATTCCACAAGACAAAAATGGACATGCAATAACAGTACATATAATATGTTTTCATTCAAGCCCAAACAGTAGTCTGTAGGTTAAATATTTCATTTACAATCGCGAAAAATAAATATTTAAAATTTTGAGAAATGAGCAAAATCTTTTCCTAATAAGAAATGGAGGGCAGTGGACAATAAAAAAATGCATAAAATAATACAAAAAGGGTAACACTATATAAAAATATTATTTTAAAAATAAAAAAATGATATGTATGAATATCTATTTTGAAGAACACTAAATTTGGAACAATTTAAGCTCAATTGGCGTTCTGTAGGACGAATAGTTTAGGAGATATTGTACTTCAACAATTTACCATTTTTTATGAAAAATGAAAAAAATATGCTTCGATCATATTTTGAACCAAATATCGACATGAATTATTATTCTACGAGACAAAAGAAAGACATTTAATTGCAGTACATCTAATCGGCTTTCATTTAAGCCCACAGAGAAATCTGTAGGTTCAATATTTCATTTACAATTGTGAAAAATCAAATATTCGGAAATTGAAATGCTTTTTGAGAAATGAGAAAAATCTTTTTATAATCAAAAGTTGCATAGTTTAAGAGTTATAAAGAAAAAACTGAAAAAAATTCCGAAAATTTCGCGGGTTTCGCAGCGAGCGCAGGTTTTAGAAAGGAGCAAACTTAGATTTACACTACTCTAAGGGACCCAAACAACATTAAAAATTCAGAACTACATCGCTATTTGCAATTTTAGCTCTTTTTTTTTCACAGATTGACTGGACTATAAATTATTAAAATGAGTTAAAAGAAATATTTTAACTGTTGAAAAAAAATCGTCTGGTTTTATTTTTTCAATTTTTAAGGAAATTCAACTCTGTAAATTATAAAAATATCGTATAAATTGCGGTAGTGCAACATTCTTTCTAAAATGTTTCGTTTCGAAAAATGTATAATTTTGCTTTTAAAGCTAGAAAAGGAAAACTTCCTTCTTTTAAACTTTGGTAAGATTTCTGTTGGTTTCTGTAAGTAACAAAATTGCTCTTTTTTTTCTCTTTTGGCTTATTTTTATATCATACTTTTAAGGAATTATATTTGAATCATAACTAAAACTGCGTATTCTTTCTGCGATATCAATTTATTACCAAATGACCTTTTAATTTTATACCACGGGCAAAGCCGTGCGGGTACCGCTAGTACTGCATTATTAGAAAAGATTAAGCAGTTTTGTGGAAACTGCTTTACGAAAGTTAGTAAACTTAAAATACTCTTAAGCTGCTTTGAAAAATACATGGTCTGCTTTCCGGTTATCCTACTACGAACCTACTGGACTATGTAGAGTTTAAATGCAACGTTAAAAATGCGCAAATATACAGGTATACTGTAGACACGTGTTTCGGGGCTACAAGGAGCCCCTTTTTCAATACAAGAAGTGTGAGCTTTAGGATGAAGAATCGTCCGATAAAAGCGGATGATAAAACTTTTATCGGATGATTCTTCATCCTAAAGCTCACACTTCTTGTATTGAAAAAGGGCTCCTTGTAGCCCCGAAACACGTGTCTACAGTATACCTGTATATTTGTGCATTTTTAATGTTGGATTTAAACTCTACATCTTTCACACAAAGGCATTTATTTTCTACTAGACTATGTTTGTATTAAGCAGTGAGTAACCGCCCCTTATGTTTGTATTGTTTGTATTATAAACATATCGCGATCATAGAGTGAAAACTGGTATTTTATTGAAATGAATCACATATAATCGGAACTTAAAGTTTTCTTTCAGTAAAAGCTAGATTTAACATAATATAACATAATAGCTTTATTATTTTTGATAATTTATTAAATCGCTATAGCTAATGTTCATTTATGATTTAAAAATAAAGTTTCTACTCTAGTATAATTAAAACTAATTACAATTTTACATGTTGCTATTTTGATCCGCACAGCATTCTCACTTCGAATATGTTGTTTGATATAATCTGAAAGACAATTCTCCCGCTCTGGAAACTCTTAACTATTTGTTTATTCGATACCAATTCGGATCTTCCACACTAAGGCATCACTGACGTGAGATATTGATTAATTCTAGAACATGCACTGGCATGGCTTCTTAGAAACATTTCCTGTCTCTCAGATGCTACATTCGGACCACCTTTGTCAATGCGTTTGATGTATGAAGAAGGCATGGTCTTTGATAGTATTACTTTTCGTTTTTAGAAATTTGTTATCTATACATATACAAATTACACATTCGTGAAATGTTATTTTCTATGAAACTCTTTGAACTCTGTGAAGAAACTGCTTAAAATGTATTGAATTCGTAATCAGTATTTTCTAATCTGAATTCAGTCTACTTCTCAAAAATGTATTCTTCATTTCTTAAAATTATTCTACTTTAAAATTGTGAATATTTTAAGCGTAGTTAAAATGCAATCACCAAAATATGTTCAACACATAGGAAAAATATACACATGTACATATAGTAGTTGTAATTATTACGGCTGGGACTAACATATGGGGGGGGGGCGCGAACAGCAGTATGTAAATACCAAACTTGTATACATATTTATTCTTCTTGCTCTAGCTAACAACAATGAAATTAAATATTACGCTCTTATAAAGAAAGAGAGAGACAGAGAGAGAGTATACATAGACAGACACCGATGGACGGATACATATAATAGATATATAGATAGGTATATAGATACACAGATATGGACAGATAGATATAACAGTTAGCAAATGATTGAAATAATACTGATAAGGATAATACGGAAATTTAAAAAAAAATACATATGTGCACATACTTCTCCAACACATTTTTTAGGGGTTAGTTCATTTTAACTTTTGTTATGATCTTTTCTGCGGAGTTTTTCTTTCGATAAAATATCGATCTTTTATTTTAATACACCAAGAAATTGATAACAGTAGGAGGTCTATCTAAAGATCACTATTAAGAAAACAGTTTTCGCCTTTTGAAACTATCCACTGATGTTATTTTTCCAGAAAGCTAACTGCCGTTGCTGGCCTGCGTTCAGTAATTGTGCAGTTGCGTGTCATGTTATGCGACGAAGAAGATATTATGTTTTCGAGCGAAGAAGATTTACGGCTATGACGCAAATATAAGGTTAACTGCACCGAAGGTAATACCTACATTTCGTTAGTTACGTTTGAAATTTTTGGAGCACAATGTCTTCAATAAATAGGAATATTTAGGAGAGTTTATGAACTTTATTCTTGAAAGACTTCCGCACAAAAAAATCCCTAATGTTAAAATTTGGAATATGTGCTTCATTATTTTTGGCTGCGCATACTCTAAAGTTGTCTACAAGATGAATAGTTTTTCTAATTTCTTTTAGCATTGATAAAACAATTATAATTTAAGCATTTGGAGTACAAACATCGTTTTTTCCTATTTCATAAAAATTGGAAAATGCGTGACCAAAACTGAGTATTACCACAAAAATTACATATCTGGTGAAATAACTCCATGACGTGAAACAACTGCCACGAACCAGTTTTAATAGTGAAATGAAATGCCCGTTCAACTGTTATTTTTCAATTAATGTAAAATGAAACAACATGGATTAAAATATTTCTTTCTGTTTGCTTTAATGGTTCAAGCTACTCAAAATAAACTACACAGTTAAATAATCGAAGTTAAAAAATATTTTTGAATCAGAGTTGTGTAACATTCACAACACACATTTATATTGCACATCTACGTAAGATCTTTATTTACATTTTAAGATTCGAAGTGATTACTAGAATCTGCGCAACTTTTATGGTACAGGCATTTTTCTTGTCATATAATAACAAGAAGTTCTGTCAAGAACTAAACGAGCCTACTTTCCCGTACATCGCATCTGATCATTATTCTCTTGATTATCTGAGACTGAAAATTATGTCAAACATACCTTTTTAGAATTTATAGCTGATTTCGAAAAGCAAAATATACCCTCTCATCAGATGAAATAGATACGTAAAAAGAAATTAACGAATAAATAAAGTTTTGTCGCACCTTTTAAAGAGTGTAACTGTTACAGTTCCTCCGTAGAAAAAATCCTCCATCGTTTTCAAAATAATAATAATAATAATAATAATAATAATAATAAAATAAATAAATAAATAAATAAAAGTACAAAAAGCATCAAAACACATTTTATCAAAGAAAGAAAAAAAAAGAAAAAAAAAACTCGTCCGTTAATAAAATGTCTCGAATTTCACTTTTAATCTGTTGCCAGTTGTTAAATATAAATAAAGAATAAAATGTTCTCGTAAATGAAAACTTTTTGTTACAAAAAAAATCGTCTGCCAAAAAAAAAACCAAAAAAACATAATAATTATAAATAAAATAGAACAAATGAATAAATAAACAAAAAATCGTCTGCACAGTCAGTAATTTTTTTTCTGAGCCTGCATTTTCGCCATGTTTGCGGAGTCGGACTCGGAATCAGAGTCCTCACACAAGATTACTCAGAAAAGTACTTTACAAACATTATTTATCAAAACCATTTTCTTACAAAGTTAGTTTGAAGGAAATCCGACTTTAAGTTCAGGATCAACATTCAACTTAAATTCCCCGTAGACGCTAATGTTAATTTTTTTTTCTGAACGGTTCAATATTGAACGAAAACTGGTTCAAATCAAAAAGCGAAATATGGGAATGTATGGGAAAGCCTCTCCGAGATCTTTCAAATAAAAAAAGTTTATTCCATTCGGACGGTTCACTCAAAAGTTATTAGGTGGGGAAAGGTGGCTTGAACGGTTCAATGTTGAACGAAAAAGTGTTCAAATTAAATATTTAAATACGGTAATGAAGTATCCTTGCTGAGATCCTTCGAACAAAAAAAAAGTTTATTTAAATCGGACTGTTCACTCAAAAGATAGTAGGGGTGACAGCTTGATTGAGCGGTTCAATGTTGAACGAAAAATTGTTCAAATCGAAAATGTAGATACGGGAATGAAGTATCCTTGAAAAGATCTTTCGAACAAAAAAAAATTTGTTCAAATCGGATTGTTCACTCAAAAGTTAGCATCGCGGGACAGGTTGTTTGAACGGTTCAAGGTTGAACCAAAAATTGTTCAAATCGAAAAATCAAATATGAGAATGAGCTGTACTCGCTGAGATCTTTCGAACAAAAAAAATTTATTCCATTCGGACAGATCACTCAAATGTTATTAGGTGGAGAAAGGTTGCTTAAACGGTTCAATGTTGAGCCAAAAATGTTCAAATTGAAAATTTAAATACGGTAATAAACTATCCTTGCCAAGATGCTTCGAACAAAAAAAAGTTTGTTTAAATCGGACTGTTCATTCAAAAGTTATTAGGGGTGACAGCTTGTTTGAACGGTTCAATGTTGAACGAAAAATTGTTCAAATCGAAAATGTAGACACGGGAATGAAGTATCCTTGAAAAGATCTTTCGAACAAAAAAAAGTTTGTTCAAATCGGACTGTTCACTCAAAAGTTAGCATCGCGAGATAGGTTGTTTGAACGGTTCAAAGTTGAACCAAAAATTGTTCAAATCGAAAAATCAAATATGGGAATGAGCTGTACTCGCCGAGATCTTTCCAACAAAAAAAAGTTTGTCCAAATCGGAATGTGCATTCAAAAGTTATTAGGGGGGGACAGACAGACCGACCGACCGACACACACACAAATTCCCCATCTCAATACCCTACTTTCAAATTTTTAATTTTTCGATATTCATTTTACCTTTTTATTTTTTTTTAACTTGGCGATATTTTTTGGACTTGGCGATATTTTTTAGATGCATTAAGCTATTTTTAATACTTTTTTGTCTTTCTTTTATTTTTAACGGGAAAGTAGGCTAAAAAGTGTTTAGTTAAATTAGTACAGGTTATGAATTAAAAATTAATCGCTTAAACTGCGTTTTTTTCAGATTTAAATTACGTTAGTCATCTCAAGTTCTTTTTTTTAAGTACCAAAAAGACAACAAGTCAAATAACTAAAAATGAAAATATTGTCCATAAGTAATATTCTGTGTCATAGTAGAACAGAATATGTTCTTCGGCAGCTTCAAAAAGCAACTGATTACTACTTTCGTTCCATTTTAAAATGTTATTGATTTTATTTCGGGCTAATTAGCTGATAGTTTTCACTGGTGAAGCAAGAAGTTACGCTTTACGAGGGGGGGGAGGGGGGATTGGTTGTAACATTTCTTTCATTTACACATTTATTTAAACTTTATCAGCACCGAACCTACCCTGGTGAGGGCTTAACCGGATGGGGCGATTGAGAGGGAAAGAATATCATACGAGTGACCAATGGCTGGCTGATGGTTTAAGTGAATCGTGAGAACTAAATCAGCATTATTTGACCCCTACAGTGTTATATACAATGTACAGAAACAAATTTCGCAATATACACAGAAACAGTAATAAAGAAAAAAACAACAGGTTGCTGCTGTTGTCTTGTGTCAGTTAGTCTGGCAACTTGGTGTAAGCCGCTTCCCTTTTCCAACTGTACCGTAATTTGTAGTGAAGTCCAACTTCCATAGTCTACACATGCTATAGGGACCCGTTTATAGGGTAGGCAACCGTTCATAGCACAGCAATACATTCGTACAAAGAAAGGACGAGAACAGAAGAGAGAAAGTATATCCATTTTTGGGCCAGGATTTAAGCCCGGAAACTTCTCATCAGCAGTCATTTTTTTGACTACTTGGCAAGGAAGCCGGCAGAAACAACAGGTAGAAATGATACGACGTGATCATTAAAAATAATAGTAACTGCAAAATGGTGATAAAAAAGTCAATGAAAGTTTCTTGAAAGTTACTACTAATCAAACTTAAAGTATTTCTCTTGTGAATTGAGTAACATTATTACTTTGTGTGTGGATTCATATTAGTCGCTGGATGATATAAAGGATTAATATTTCTGGAGAAACAATTGCTGGAACTACATGTGCATTGGAATGAGCATTCATGCGAACAAACTACGTAACTAGGATTGTAAGCAAGTTGAAACCAAGGGTTAGTGATGGAAGGGTGGTGAACATGCTTTGTTCTAGCCCTAAAATATTACAGTCACAAGAATTGAAGGGGCAAGTTGATAAAGGTGATATGTGGCATTTTTTAAAAAAATTCTAGAAAAAGCTTTCAAAAAAAATGTTGTGTATTTTTTTTTAAGTGTATGTTTCTCAACGGTTAAAACGAGGTCATATTCTTAGTTACCAACCATTTCTGTGACTAAGGGGACATGGTACTGGTATAGTTATCACCTTCATCCATGGTAAAAAGTAAGTTTCAAAAATCGTCACATATCACCTTCATCCCCTTGCACCTTCAATTAAGAGATGAAAGCTCAATTCGTGGTTTTTTCGGGACAGAGCGGGAATGGGTTAAACGGTACGCAGGGATGTACTGCGCATTCACCCGCAATTCAGATTCTCTTATCCCAAGTACGATTCCCTATCCAATAGACTACCTGTAGTTCAAATAAGACGTTATCTTTATCAGCTTTAAGGCTTGGTTTCCTAGAATCGTCGCTGACGTCGGGCGCGACGCACGCTGGAATCAGAGCCAGTTTGATTGGAGCGTGGCGTGAAGCGACGGCAATCTGCGGCTCAGGCGCATGCACAGAAGGCGGCGGCGTCTGTCGCCTCGCTAGAGATCGACGATTTCACTCCTAGGAAACCGGGCCTTTATCAGAACGGCGGCAACTGCATTAAACGACTCTCCATGCTCTTAATGTCTGGATAACTACATAGTGATTTGAAAGTGGTCGTACTCCCTTTTGCTTGCAACATTGCGTTAGTTTCGGGCAAATTCCTGTTATAAGCAGTTACCTCGAAATCTTAAGAGTCATAAACATCGGCAGAATAAAATCCATGTCGTGACTTAAGAGAGATCTGCGCCATGTTTTCGCAGATATTTTGGACAGTTTCTGGGAACTTAAGATATTTACCGGAAAAAGACCTGCAAGAACATAATGCAGAATTCACCCGTATCACGAAATGGATAGTATTCTACCGATGTTGATGACTCTAAAGATTTCAAAGTTACTGTCGTAACAAGCCTTCAGACCCTACTGACATAATGTTGAAAAAAAGGGTTGTACGCTCACTTTCGGACTTTGTCCATAAATGTATATTCTTGAGGTATTACTAGTATAACTGTAAATATACAAATACCATACCTTAAAAGTCACTATACTCTTCTAAATAACTGAATAAATATATGTTTAAACTAACTAAATTATTCATATTAATAAAATGCTTTTACTACAATTTAATAAAATAACGTAAAACCATCATACTTTCACTCAAATCAACCTCAAATTCTATCAATTTTTAGCTTGGCATAGTACAAGCTTCAGAATTAAAGTTTTAGTAAGTCTTGAACGTGTAAGTAAAATAAATGATCTTTTAAATGTATTCTTAAAATTACCTATAATTATTACACAACTGTGAAACTCCCATTTGTTATAATCAATAACCCAACCCAAAATTACCATTTGAAACTCATTTTAAACTTAAAAGCAGATGAAATCTTCAATAGTTTCCATTTAAGCATTATATGAAATAAATTGCAGACCGGGCTCGGAAAATTAATGATGTTAGTATTTGGTTGCGTAAACCGTTCATTTATTCACACTCATTAAACATTTGAAGTTGAGTCGATAGGGGGAATTACGAGTAGAATGTATACACTGTAGTTTCCTGAGAAATTGATATACTGCAACACCTAAATGGTTAAGCCCTCCAATTGATCTTTCCTTTTCATTGAAATATTAATTAGACATTCTAGTTAAATGTCATCTTTATTTGGAAAGGAAATATCAGTAATGCTGTTATAGCATTTTTTTCTCATTTGGTACAAAACAGCGTACGTGGAGATTAAGTACAGATTAACTTTTATACACAATTCCTCCATTTTAAACAGGCTCACTTGTAGGTTAATAAATTTATTTTATTGTTTGGTATGAAAAACATTCCTAAACCATTATAAGTATCTAATATTGCTAAGATTAAATTAAAAATTGAAAAAAGAAACTGATTACCGATCTAATATTAAGACGAACTTCACTGGTCAGAAAGCATCTTAAATTTAAATATAGTTAATTGTTTTCGAGAGGACATGCTAAACACAGAAAAGGAAAGATAATATTTACTAGTAAAATTTGCTAGTCGCAAAAGCAGAATAAAGAGAGAAATTGGCAAATCCTTTAAAAAAATCCTTGCACTAAAATCAACTTCAAGTATTTTAATTACTAACGAATGGTAACTGGCAACAAATAAACATTGGTTTCCAATAGCGTGAAAAAACGCTTAATCGCAATTGCTAAAAAACGTTATAATTCAAAAGTTCTATATTACATTTAAGTTCTAAACACATTCTATCGCAGACGTAGAAAAAGTTCCCTTTCTTTGGTACTACTGTTTTAAATTTTCAAGTATGCTTTTACTTCAAAGTTCGCGAAAACCGTTTTATATACAGGACTTTTACTAATATCTTCGTTAATTAAAGCCATCTGAAGAAGCGACCTAGCTAAAAACACTCTAGATCTGCCTCTTTTTAAGCAAGATTTTTCTTTCCAAATCGGTCTATCCGTTTAGGCACTACAGTGCCACAAATCGATAGATACACAGACACATTAAGCATTTAACCCCCTTCCTTGTTCGCGTCGGGTAAACAAGTACTAACATTAAATCCAAAATTTAAACAACCCCCGACATTGCCGATCTCATATTAAAACGAACTACTCTGGTCATAAAGCATTTTAAATCTAAACATATTTACTTGTTTTCGATATTTGAAATTGTTAAAATCAATTACAAGTCTTTTAAGAGCAAGAATCTGAGAGAGTGTCACGCCTGTGATTCATGACCTCTCAGATTTTCTCCCGAAAATTACCAAATGTTTATTATCCTAATGAACGACCAAATCCAGAATGTTTTGCTCTAAAGTTGAGTTGTTTAGTTTTTATGAACCCCTAAAGATGAAGGTGCGGCATCAAAAATTAAGCGGATTTTCAAGACATGGAAGTTGCCGTGAGCCAAAACTCTTACCAGGAACTGTTTAACTCCAATTTTCTTTTTGTATATGGAATATAGAAGGTTGAAACTTTACAAAATGAATGTTAAATTTGTGGTAAGTTGTTGCCGTAAGGTCAGTGAAGGCCCTCAAAACAAGGCATTTTTGACGTTTTTTAGCGTTTTTGAGGTCCAAAAACAGCTTGTACATTTCAGTTGGCACGGCAAAAGTAGTGTCGTTTGAAAGACCAGTGTAAGCACTTTAAAATAATGTATAAATAACCGAGGAAAGTTCAACGTGCTTTTAGTTGCGTAAGGCCGAAATATGAAAAATGTCATATTTTACCGATATTCAAACGGTCATAACTTCCTCTGCCAACAACATATTGAAATATTTTTTTTGCCAATGTCATACTCTATTCTTTGTCTTAACAGAACAGTTGAGTCCTTTGAGGCGAAATGTGAAAATTTTTTTTACAAAAAATTTATTTTTTCCTGTACGTTTTTTGTAAAAAAATTTTTCACATTTCGCCTCAAAGGACTCAACGGTTCTGTTAAGATAAAGAATAGAGTATGACATTGGCAAAAAAAATATTTCAATATGTTGTTGGCAGAGGAAGTTATGACCGTTTGAATATCGGTAAAATATGACATTTTTCATATTTCGGCCTTACGCAACTAAAAGCACGTTGAACTTTCCTCGGTTATTTATACATTATTTTAAAGTGCTTACACTGGTCTTTCAAACGACACTACTTTTGCCGTGCCAACTGAAATGTACAAGCTGTTTTTGGACCTCAAAAACGCTAAAAAACGTCAAAAATGCCTTGTTTTGAGGGTCTTCACTGACCTTATGGCAACAACTTACCACAAATTTAACATTCATTTTGTAAAGTTTCAACCTTCTATATTTCATTGGAGTTAAACAGTTCCTGGTAAGAGTTTTGGCTCATGGCAACTTCCATGTCTTGAAAATCCGCTTAATTTTTGATGCCGCACCTTCATCTATAGGGACCCATAAAAACTAAACAACTCAACTTTAGAGCAAAAGATTCTGGATTTGGTCTTTCAATAAGATAATAAACATTTGGTAATTTTTAGGAGAAAATCTGAGAGGTCATGAATCACCTCATAATGCTAGGCGTGACAGTTTCTCAGATTCTTGCTCTTAATAGTTCCCAAATAGAAACTGGCAAAAAAAAAACATTTTAAATCATTGAGTTTTCTTTCCTCGTCGGCCAACAATGACAAAGATTTTCAATCCTGTAGATTTAAGATTTAGCTGCATTTGTTAACAATTACAAGTATTTTATTTGTTAAAAAAATAGAAACTGGCAACTGATAAACATTTTAAGAAATTATAAGAGTTTGCTTTCCTTGTCTGTTAACAATGTTAACGGTTCCGATCGCGTGAAATCGTCGATCTCTGGCGAGGCGACAGACGCCGCCGCCTTCTGCGCCTGCGCCTGAGCCGCAGATTGACGTCACTTCACGCCACGCTCCAATCAAACTGGTTCTGATTCCAGCGTGCGTCGCGCCCGGCATCGGCGACGATTCTAGGAAACCAAGCCTTAAGCCGCATTTGCTAAAAAACGCTATGACTCGCATTCTATCTTCTTCTTACTTATCTCAGGTTGTCTGCTGGGCTAGACAACCCCCATAAAACCAAAAATTTCTAAAACATCTAAAAAAAGTATAGGGTCCCTAAGGACTTCGTCTTTTGTAAAATTCAAACAAGTCAAGATATGTCCGGGGGAAGCCACGTCGGCGCAACACCAAGGATAATTTGGAAAAGTCTTTTTCCCCTGTTGAAAGGTGAGTCCCCTCGTGTGCCCACTCAGAATGCGGGAAAAGGCAGTTTGATATGGTCTTGGAGTAATGTTGAAAGTCTCACCTGGACTTCTGGCAAAGTACCAGGAATGGCTAAGGGGGATTTTCATGAGCCGATTGAATTCAATCCTTGCCAGGGATGTAATCTCACTAGATGTGAGCGTTCCTCCTGGGTTAACTCCCTCCTCTGACGCCGACTTGGCCAAGAAATCCGCCTTTTCGTTCCCTTCTACTCCCATATGCGAGGGGATCCATTGGAAATGCACTGTATGCTTGGGTGATAGTCTCTCAAGAATATTTAGAATGTCCAGGCTAGTTTGATCTCCAATAGTGCTCCAATTTGAGAGATGCTGAACCGAAGCGCGACTATCGGTCAAAATCCAGATGTCCCTAAATTGGTCCCCCACCTCTACTGCATACTGTAAACCTCTTCTAATGGCAACTAGCTCTGATCTAAACACGGAACAGTTATCTGGGTTTCTTATTTTAAATTCCTGTACTCCGGAGGTTGTGTTTATATATACCCCACTGCCCGAGACTCCACCCTCACCTTTGCTACCATCTGTGTAGATTTTCAGAGAACAAGGTGGGATATTATGGATTGTTTCAAGTGCCAGTTGCTTAACGAGAGCCGGAATCTCCGAGTTTTTTGTCACAGTTGTTAGGAGCTCTTCATGGAAGTAAATTCCGTCAAGTTCTAATCCGGCCCCTACTGGTTTCAACGAGTGACCCTCTACATTCGAAGAAGGGAGATTTAGTGTCCTGGCGTAGGAAAAGGGGCTGTGCTTCTTTAGTCGTTGGTTGTTGGTCCAATCAAGGAGGTAGCCAGAAGTTCTGTTTTGCTCGTTATAGCTAATTAGCTTGTTATAATATTTTGTAAGGCACAGGGTTCTTCTCTGGGAAAGAGATGGCAAATTACTTTCGTAATCCACAATTTCATTTGGACAACTATGTTGTAGCCCTGTGATGACTCTTGCTGCGCTGTGCTGCACTCTCTCAAGCTTATCCAGGCTAGTCTTGGAAGCACAGGAATAAATCGGAAAGCCGTACTCCAGTATTGGCCTAACAAGGGAGATATATGTAGTGCGAAGTGTGCGAGCATCTGCACCCCAATCTCGACCTGATATATATTTGAGGATATTCAGCCTTTGTCTAGCCTTAAGAACTTGTGCTTCAATATGTTTATTACTTGTGATTTCCTGATCAAGGATATAACCAAGGTATTTGGCATTTTTATTATAGCTCAATTGAGTTCCACCCATTAAAACTCGAGGCTGGTAATTAAATAGATGTCTGTCTGTTGTAAAAAAGGTGGAAATAGATTTTGAGGCATTAAAAATTAATTTATGTTGTTCAGCAAAATGGTAAGCCCCATCCAGAGCATTATTAAGTTTAAGCTCAATGTCTTCAATATCAGAGCTTGAGTTGTAGATGATGATATCATCTGCAAATATGCCCATTTTACAATGTTTGTTAATGACTTTTTCGATACCAGAGATATATAAGGAAAACAATACTGGACTCAAGACCGAGCCCTGCGGAACACCTTGTTTTATTCCAAAAGGATCCGAGAGGGTGTTATTGTACTTAACTCTTATTGATCTATCCCGGAGAAAATCCGAAATCCACGGGAGTATTTTGCCCTTAATGTCAAAGGAGTCATGCAGCTTAACAATCATAAGTTGGCGCCATACTCTGTCAAATGCCCTAGACATGTCCAAGAGGGCTGCTGCAGTGTGATTGGTGGGCTTCATATTTTGTGCATCACGAATGTTCTGACAAACAAACAAGATTTGGTCAATAGTGCTATGTCCTTTTCTGTATCCATGCTGCTCTCTCGGTATCAAGTTACCAGTATCCAGGTGTAAATTTAGTCTGGCCAGAATTAGTCTCTCCATGAGTTTACACACAAACGAGGTAAGAGCAATTGGTCTAAAGCTCCCAGGAGAGCTAGCCTCTTTACAGGGTTTAGGATAGGCACAATGGTTGCTCTTTTCCATTCTCTAGGGAGACGGCCCATTCTCCAAGATAGATTGAAAATATCCAAAAGTCTCTGCAGGCCATGAGGCCCCAGATGGACGATCATGACGCCATGGATACCATCTGGGCCAGGAGTTTTACTCAGTTCTACAGTTCTCAACGCCAAATGTAGCTCTTTCAGAGAAAATTCTCTAACAAAAAGTGATCTGCCAGAATTAGAAGTGCGGAACTTATGGGCATAAATTTTCGATTTATTTTTGATGGCAACGTCATTTTAGTTAAACTCTAAGTTTCCCATATTTTTGTAGAACTGTCCCAGCAAATTTGCCGCCTCCTTATCATTTTGTGCGACCTTGCCGTCGGGAGTTAGAACAGAATTGCATGACACATTTTGTGACTGATTATAACTTAATGTCTGTGCCAGTCGCCAAAGTTTGGAGTTTGGTGTTCTAGCATCGATGTTACTACACATATTTATCCATGATTTCCTTTTAAGATTAACATATGTCTGCTTAATGATTGCGTTGAGTTTATTCAGCTCAGCTTTATTCATTGGATCTGAAGTCTGGGAGAGTTTCCTGTGCAATTCGTTTCTCTTAAGGATGAGGGCTCTCATCTCGGGATCCCTATGTTGGAAGAAGGATTTCAGACTTTTAAATTTTCCTCTGGGAATTGATTGGTGGGAAGCATGAATGATCACTTGTTTAAAATTACTCCACTCTTGTTCCAAGTTGTCTGTGAGAGCCCGTTTTTCGATAGCCTCCTCAACAAGTTGTCGAAAGTGATCCCAATTTGCTTTCTTAAAGTTCCAGAAATTCTTACAAGTAGTTGTAGTTTTTCTGCTGATCTGTACTTCAATGAGGATGGGTAGATGATCACTTCCTATGCTATCGAGAATTTCCCACTTGCAGTGTGGGTAGAGTTCAGGACTAACAAGAGAAATGTCCAAGGCTTCTGACGTCCCATAGCTAAAGGACGTATGTGTAGGAGATCCATCGTTTAGAAAGATGAGAGCCTTATCATCGGCTGCACTCAATAGATCGCTGCCTCTGTCATTAATTGTGGAGCAGCCCCAAATCTGATGTTTGGCATTGAGGTCACCCAGGACTATGGAGTTTTTGTCAATACTGTTGAATAGTTCTGCGGGGAGTTGACCTTGGTTAGGAGGGTAATATAGATTAAAAATGTGGATCATCTTTCTTCTCCAATTAACGGATATGCCCTGTTTTTCCAGGCATGAGTTATCTGCTAGTAGGTGTATTCTCCTAAAATTAACATTCCTGACTAGGAAGACCAGGCCTCCTCCCCCTCGATCGGGTCTGTCCGTCCTATAGATGCTGAAATTCTTTAATTTAAGTATAGTGTGAGCTCTAAGTTTGGTTTCCTGTAAGGCAATAATCTGGGCTCCATGATTAACAACTCCCTTTCGAACAAAAAAAATTTTTCAAAGCAAAATCGGTCCAACCGTTTAGGCTGCAAAGTGCCACATTTCACACCTCCAGGGTCCCCCGTACCTACCACAGCTTCGTGGTTTAACCGGGGATAGGGCCCTGAAGAGCGCTCTGTTCTCAATTTGCAAAGTGCCACAGACAGATACACAGATCGACAGATACACTTACACGTCAAACACATAACCCCCTTTCTTTGTGTGTCGGGGGTTAAAAATACTCTTATACAAGGAAAAAGAAAAAAAGCGATGAACAAAGAAAAAAAGCAATGCAAAGTGTGCACAAATTGATGCACATAGAAGAAAAAAAGCAAAAATTTGAAGTTGTAGGGCAATCCACAATTGCAATTGAATTCTATAAGTTTGAAGCAAAACGTGCTTCATTTGCCTCAGAACTTGAAATAACTGCCTTTTTTTTTTTTGCAGGGACTGTGGCTTGCGGCCCACACGTCGCGTTGGAGACCTACAATCATGTGAAATTATCGAGGTGAGGAGCATGTCATCGTGCGTGGACAGTGGACGTGGGGAATCTCCAACAGGAGACAAGCAACAAGAATTAGAATCTAAGGTAAGTTCTCACCAAAAATTAAGATATTTTTATTATCAGCTTCTTTTTTTCTTTTTTTTTCAATTCAAAAAAATAGAGAGAAAAAAAAACAGAACCACTTGAAACAGTTAAAAAAGTTCAATTAAAAAAAAAGAAAAAAAAACACATTCAATAAAAAATATTTTAAAAATACATTATACCAGCTGAAATTTTATATTAAGTGGATTAAATTTTCTTAGTCTGATTCCCACAGTTAAGAGGTAATAAAAAGTAAATAAAAGTAACAAATTTCCACGGAGAATTTTTTTATGACAGAATTATCATTCCTAAAGATGAGTTGAACTGAAACATATTGTTTTTTAGACTATTGTCCCGTTAAAGTAAAAGAAAGACAAAAAAAGCATTGAACGTGGCTTAATAAATCTTTTAAATATCGCTAAGTTAAAAAAAAAAGAGAACAGTATAGACATAAAAATTGGGAAGTAGGCTTTCGAGATGGGGAAAAAATGTGTGTCTGTCGCACATCCCTAATAACTTTTGAATGAGCAGTCCAATTTGAACAAACTTTGTTTTTGCTCAAAATACCTCGGCGAGGACACCTCATTCTCACATTTCACTTTTTGATTTGAACAAGTTTTCATTTAATTTTTGAACAGTTCAAAAAAACTTAACATTAGCGCCTACGGGAAAAATTTAAGTTCAATGTAGATCCCGAACTTAAAAGGCGGATTTAATTCAAACTTACTTTGTCAGAAAAAAGTTTTTATGAAGAAAATATTTAAAATATTTTTCTGAATAAGCTGTTTTGAGTACTCTGATTCCGACTCCGGCACCAAATCCTTGACCCGACTCTACATCCATGGCAGAAATGCAGGTTCGGAAACAATGACCGATTCTTACTATTGGGATTTTAGAACCTTCGACTCTGACACTGCCTATGAAATATCGACTTCGACCGACGACTCCAACTTTTCGATTCTGACTCCAAAACCGAATCTTTGACTCCTCCAACTCCGTGGCCATAAATTCAGGCTTGGAAAAAAATTACCCTGACTATTAGAATTTAAGAGCCTCTGACATCGCCTATCGACTCCGATTGGGGATTTCTACTTTTCAACTCCAACTCCGAATCCTCGACTACAACTATGACTCAACAAACATAGCCGAAATAAAGGCCGGGGAACATGACTGACTCCTACTCTTAGAAGAAATAACTGTGCATTCGATTTTTTATTTGCTTCTTTCTTTGTTTTATTTTATTATCATTATTATTTTGGCAGACGATTTTTTTCTAGCAAAAATTATTCCTTTAAGAGAACATTTTATTATATATTAGCTGTGTAGCCCGGCCCTGCCCGGTATACCTTGAGAATAAAATTTATGTCAAGTAACATGTGTCTATAAAAGTCCCGATTAGATTAAAGTCGACATTTTGCGCAGTACGAAAAATTAATCAATCGCCAAAAAAGTTTTAAATCCCCACTACAGGAAAAGCAAAAGCAAGAATTTTGTTTGTTTATGTTCAAGAACAAAATGGCAACACCTTTTTGTTATCAATAATTTATTTCGTGCTTTCTTTCACTAGTCCAGTAACCTAGTATATCGTAAGTTGCATCAAGTGGGTGTAGTAGGTTTTTCTTTCATTCTTGTATGGGATGTAACCGAGATGCTAAATCCAAGTTTTCGACCTCGGCAGCCTCCCGGAACATTTTTAAAAAATGCCAAAATTGCTATATTTTCGTACTTTTTTCGGAATTTTCACATTTTGACCATGAAAGAGCACGTTTTCGACCTACATCATGCTGCACACATTTGAATTTCAATAATTTGCTACAATTTGACACCAAGCTGGGCTTGTTAGCTATAACATTTTTTGAGATACAGCTTTTCAAAGACTCGCAAATTCTCCAAATTTGAACATTTTAAATTTATTTCCATGTTTCATCATACATGCAAATATCTTCAATAACCTGTATTATATGAGTAGTGAACTAAAAGTTTATCAAACTTCATATTTTGAAGGGTTTGGGCAAAGGAGAAAGGTACTGAGGGAGATAATGTTCAGTGTTCACAACCAGGGGACTGATATTCAAAAGAGAGAGGATATTAAAATATATAAATTTATTTTAAAAACATTTGCGTTAAGGGCGTACAAAAAGTGCAAATGACATGAAAGTATAAACGGAATGAGTATTAAAGGGTTTCCTCCTTCAAAAAGGGGGAAACCCTTTAATCCTCAAAAAAAAGAGGGGAATATTGAAGACAATGTTTTTGTGTTGGAGTCAGAATGATAATGAAGCTATGGCAATCTTAAAACTAGCATGTATTCGCAAATGTTATTTTTTTTAAATCATTCATTGCATTAAAAAAAAAAATTTAAATGCCACATTAGAAATTCTTTGCCAAGAAGTCCGAATATAAATACATCGCACATATTGGAAAGTATTAATTAGTAGAAAACGATAGTACGAGTGTTAGTATACCTGATATTGTCTCTCGACTTGCTCATTAGCATCTCCTTAAAGTTGGGTGAGTGGAGATTCGAGCAACCTCTCACTCTCGTTGTTAAGTTCGTCCAAATAATGTGTATTGACATCGGCATCAGGCATTAGTTCGGGCTGATTTCGCACTACAGAAAATTGAACTTTATAAATCTGTCTTCATGCAGCTGCAAGCATTTTTGCTTCCTGTCTTACAACTGCAGAAAATCATCTTCAGTAGGTCTACGGCTGCCACTTCTCTCGACATCATATTTGGAGAAAGATCTGGGGGGGGACAAACATATTTGGGCTGTAGTAACTCATCCCTATTCAAGTAGATTCTTTCTGTAACCCAGCCACTGAAGCACTTGATTGTGTGTATGAAGAGAATGTTTGCTATGCAGCATCTTGAGTGAGAGAAGTCTCTCCAAGTTGAAACTGGTCTTGACTGCAGCCTTAATGAACTGTTGCTAGCGTTGGTCGTTGAGGGTTTGACTGGACTACTGCATAGAAAGAAGACGTATTGCTCTTCCTCATAACTTTTGTAGTGAATAGAGATGTCGGGAATGGTGAAGGTTCGTGAGTGAAGAGGTTCTTTAATTCGTCAGACTGTGTCAAAACGCATATCCTGTGAAACAGCGTAAGGAGGTAGATAGTCAATAGTCTACTGCTAACAGTAACAGTACGAACAACAGAATAAAGAGACAGGGATTCGGTTTTACGGTCACGTTTGACTTACGTTCCCCTACAATCTTCAACATTGCTTTCTTCCCAATGTCTCTGAAAATGAGACAATTTGCTCCTTTCTCCCCCAAAATTGCTATACTTAAGGACATGATAACATTCCCTTTAGGAAATAGAGGGCACTTAAAAAACCAGCAGCGCAGCTTCTTTGTATCAACTTAATCTCTAGTCATTCGCGATAGCCTTACTTCTACTTGCTGCTTAGTTGTGGGTAATTTTATCTTACATAATGCATTGACTGCTGCGCATATGTTCTGTAAATAGATCATACCCAGTGTCCATGTCCATCGTTCAAGGTCAGTTTCAGTTATACCACGACCCCAACTCAATTCTCCATAGCTTTTCATTGAGAAAATCAGCACCTATTCAATGGTCATAGACCCAACATCTAACCAAAACTCCTGTGAACAGTTGATAGTGAAGTATCCATCAGCAGTAAATTGTAAATATTCAGTGGAATCAAATTTGTTTTCCAATTCTAGCATGTCCTGTAGATAAAGATCAGTGGTCGGAAGTAGCGCGCTACAAATAGCAAAACTACTGTAGTATTAGGTTGGTGCGTATGAAATGTCGGATTCTTAAGTGATTGTATAAAACTGCATATCTTTCTTCAAAAGCTGTTTATTCAATCAAAGTATGCTCCATTCGCTTCAATACACTTCTTCCAACGAGATTTTAAAGCGTAGATGCCTGTCTTAAAAAAATTTTGGTCTTTAGAATTAATAAACTCTGATATCGAGTTTTTTAGACTGCCTTCATTTTCATAGTGTTTGCCCCTTAAAAACAGCTCTAAATGCTTGAAAAAATGAAAATCGGTCGGCGAGAGATCCGGTGAATATGGTGGGTGCTGCAAAACTTCATATTCCAGTTCGTTCAGTTTCGCAATTGTTTTGTGTGTCGGCAGAATTCATATCGGCAATAAATTCAAAAGAAATAACAAAAGGGAAGACCTTCGAGAAAACCTATTTTGCTGAAATGAGTCTCTGGCAATGGACAATACGACCATGAATGAGGTTATGCCAAAGACAAAAGTATAACGAAAACAGGGAGGCAAACGTCCGCATGTAAAGAGAATCCGACATTTCATACGCACCAACCTAATAACTACATTTTTTAGTAGTTTGTAGTGTAGCGCACTACTTTTCAAAAAAGTAGAGTAATGAGTAGCGCGATAAAAACAAATAGTAGTTTGTAGCAATTTATGAGAAATACTTTTAAATTTGTAATTGAAAAAAGAAATAAACAAATAAATGAATGAAAAATTTAAAAAACAAATAGAGAAAAAAAGAAATTCTTTCGAATCTGGTTTAATCGATTCTGATCGGTGTAAATCTTGTCCGAAAGCACCAGCCGGACGCAATAAGAAATAAGAACTATAAAAATGTGAGCCGATCTCAGATACATCATTTTGACGCCATGCATTCTATCCGTTTGACGTCATTGGTTTATTTGACATCATAATTTTCATATTCCGACAAATAATTTTCATAATCCTAAACATTCCCTGTAAGAAATTATTAGAAAGTTGAAAATTGAATTTTTCAATCTTTCAACTTTTGAATTCTATCTTGCGACGAATATTCGTAAAATTGTAAAACAAAATCTTAAATTGACAAATGAGAGCAAACAAAAAAAAAAAACAGAGTAGACAAATTCCTAGTAATATTCCGTGTTCAAATAAGTTAATTTATTAATCTAAACCACTTTTCGAATTTTTTCGGTCAATTCTCAAACGGTGTATGCTTTTTTTTAATTAATTTTTTTAAAAAGAAGCGAAGTAGCAACAACATTTCAAAAGTAGTTTGTAGTCGCTACATTAAAAAAAAAAGTAGTTGTAGTTCGCTACAAAAGAAATGTAGTTATCCCAACCACTGATATAGATGCGCACAATTAGCAAAAGAAAAATGGTTTGCAGCATGAAAGAACGGTAGTGTTTGTTGGACGGCAACATTGACTCATATCAAACAGGTTACTGAAGATATAAAGAGAATTGTATATATGATGAAACAAGGAAATAAAATAAAAATGTTCTAATTTGGAGAATTTGCGAATTTTTGAAAAGCTGTATCTCAAAAAATATTATAGATAATAAGCCCATCTTGGTGTCAAAGTGTAGCAAATTTTTAGTATTTAAATGTGTGCAGTATAATGTAGGTTGAAAACGTGCCCTTTCATGGTCAAATTGTGAAAAATCAGAAAAAAGTACGAAAATTTAGCAGTTTTGGGGATTTTCGTAATTTTTTGCGAAACTATGAAAAGCTGTATCTCAAAAACTATTACAGCTAGAAAGACCAAACTGGTGTCAAATTGTAGCAAATTTAATGTAGTTTAAATATGTGTACTATGACGTTGGTCGAAAACGTACTCTTTCATGGTCAAAATGTTAAAAATCCGAAAAAAGTACGAACATTTTGCAGTTTTGGCTATTTTCAAAAATGTTCCTGGAGACTGCCGAGGTTGAAAACTTGGATTTTGCAGCTCGGTCACATCCCATACAAGAATAAAAAAGAAACCTACACCTCCACTTGATGTAATCTACGCCCACTATTCCCGACAAGGTTACTGGACTACACGCTCGTGCAGACGATTTTTATAAATCCAATTTAAAATGGATATTTCCAAATTTAAAAACGCCCGTATCTTTTTTTACTGTGGAGATAGCGATTAGTGGTTTTGAAAACCTTCGAAAGGAAACTTTCCTGAAAGGTATTTTTTGCGTTCTTTTGAATGAGACCAGGATCGAGAAGATCCGATAAGTATTTCGCTAGATAGAGCCATTTTGAAGTCCTTTATTCGATATTCGAACGGATCGGTACTTTTTTCCCGATCAAAACCCACCCTATGATCCTTCCTGAGTGTCCCAAGTATCTCCCTGCCAAATTTCGTCCAGATGCGACGTAAACTGTGGATTTGTATAAGGTACACACACACACATATATTCTTTGTTTTATTTATGTGAATTTATTTATTTGCTTATTTTATTGGCAGCGGTTAAAAATTGAATTTGAGACCTTTCATTTGCGAAAGAATTCTTTTCTTGTTTAATAAAAAGGGTTGTGAGAGGTTTTCTATTTTTTTTTTTTTTTCAAAACAATGAAGGAATGTTTCTACGAAACATCCGTAATAGCTGCATTTTTTAAAAGGTGCTACAACTTTATTTATTCGTTTTTTTAACTTTTTACATGTCTATTTTATCAGCTGAGATGAATATATTTTGTTTTTAGAAATTCGCTTTAAGTGATAAAAAAAGTATGTTTGACGTAATTTGCAGTCTCAGATAATTAAGAGAATGTTGATCAGATGCTAAAGGGCTGATGTAGGTATACGGGAATGTAGGCTCGTTTAGTTCTTGACAGAACGTTTTGTTTATCTTGTACGATGGGCAATAATCGCAAGGAAAATTGCAGGGCAAAGAAATATATTGATCTTCGTATTTTTTTAGACAGAGGAAGGGAGGACACAAGTCTTTGGAATCCTTGCAAAAGTTGGTGGCTTAATTTCGGTAGTGCGATTCTGAAAAGGTATCAGAAATATAGCTATCTTTTAGTAAAGAAAATAAGTTTAATGACTTTCATAAAATTCTCTATAGCTAGAACATGAAATTATTTTTTTGGAGATGAAACGATTATTCTACGCCAGTTTAGATTCAATATTGTTTTTTCCATATCAATGACAAATTGATATCTGTTTTCCTTAGACGTCGTGTAGTTCCTTTTCAGATTTGATTCGAAGTTTGCAGCAGGGATTTCCGCTACGCTTCCTCTCGGGACGTCCACCGGTCCCTGTTCCTTCGCTACCATGCAGGACATGTTGACGTCCATATCCTGCATAGTGGTGAAGGAGCACACACACACACACATACACATTATGACCGCCTACATAACGCACATATATAACAACTCGTCATTGCAAAAATCATAATTTGAATTCAAGATGTAAAAATTCAAATTACTACTGAGCGATTCCATACCAAATCACCGAATGGGGGTCGCACGACCGACTCGGATTTTTTTTTAATTTGGTACACAGATTGATGGTATAGAGGTATGAAAAAGCCCAAAAGGAAAGTTACCTGCTCCATTTATTTTCTGAGATACATGCCCTCAAAGTTTGTCCGCCACGTCAAAATACTAAAAAAGTGATGTTATTTAATATTTTTTTATAAAAAATCGTACTCATGCAAAATAAAAGTGTTAGATACCTATGGAAATTAGTTACTCCAGGCATTCTGAAAAAAAAATACTAGAACGTTCATAATGAAAATTGCCAAGGTACAGGGCTCTTTGAAGTTGTCACCACAAAAACTTGATTTTGCAGATTTTGCTAAAATTCAGGCATTTATTACAAAAAAAGGCAAACAAAACCAAAGGTTTTCTCACTTTCTGGTAGTGTACAGGTCTTCCCTGTAAATTGCTACGCAATAAATTTTTTGGGTTTCTCACTCCTTCTTGGAAATATTTTAGCTTAAAAATAAGCCATAAGGCAAAAAATGCGTTTTTGGCCATCTTGGCAGCCATTTTTCTCATAAAGGGGGAGCAGTAGAAACTTTAATTTTTTTTTAAACAAGCCACTGATATGTTAGCTATTCACAGGAAAAGAGTTTACTTTTGGTTATTTCTCCCATTAAGAGATATCCTGCTGACAGTATATGCATGTTTTTCGCGACGACCATATGCTTTTGTTCCCCCTCTCATGGACTTAAAATTAATTAAACCAAAAAATAATTATATATTTATTATTAGCTGTATTATCTACTCAATATGTCATGAAATTTAATTTATTAAATCATTGAACAATAAATTAGATAATTGATGAAAACAAGAAAAAGTATTTCTCTGATGCCTGAGCATTATGCATTCATAATTATAAAGCACTAAATACTTTCTTGAGAAATTAATTAACATAAATGAGCTCTAAATAGTTATATTATAAGCAATACCCAATCTTGTGATTGGGATACTCCTGTTTTTAATTGAAGAATTTCTTGAATATCACATGAATATCAGGAAAATAAATGAGGTCTTTTCGTTTGATGTAGGATACTTTATGACAAATTTCATTTGATGGGCTACTAACTGAGCATGGTGATAAAGAGCTATTAATTTCAGCATCGAATTCCATTTTACCTTATTAACAGTTAAATATTTATAAAATAATTAAATAAATAATTTAACATAAAGCCATGCTTGAAGAATTAAAATTAGTGCAACTAATTTATTCCCATACTGATCTTTACAAAACTGACATGTGTTGAGCACTGATAAGAACTGACAAGAATAAGTTTACTCACTAAAATACTAGTTCACAGATACTATAAAGCGTACATTCTATTTTCTACAAAATAATACTGCAACAAAGAACAAGGGTATAAAGGGGTAGGTACTAAAGTATTTCTTGAAAAATCAATTAAAATA
This sequence comes from Uloborus plumipes, assembly GCA_038373865.1. Lineage (NCBI taxonomy): Eukaryota > Metazoa > Arthropoda > Arachnida > Araneae > Uloboridae > Uloborus > Uloborus plumipes. Next base: position 28,265 of record JAXGGA010000953.1, read on the forward strand.
AAGGAGCTTCGAATATTTATCTCATAGGCAATACCCAATCTTGTGATTGGATGTTCCTGATTGATGGCTATAAACAGGAGGATACCCTTGTTCTTTGTTGCAGTATTATTTTGTGGAAAATAGAATGTATGCTTTATAGTATCTGTGAACTAATATTTTAGTGAGTAAACTTTTTCTTGTCAGTTCTTATCAGTGCTCAACGCATGTCAATTTTGTAAAGATCAGTATGGGAATAAATTAGTTGCACTAATTTTAATTCTTCAAGCATGGCTTTATGTTAAATTATTTATTTAATTATTTTATAAATATTTAACTGTTAATAAGGTAAAATGGAATTCGATGCTGAAATTAATAGCTCTTTATCACCATGCTCAGTTAGTAGCCCATCAAATGAAATTTGTCATAAAGTATCCTACATCAAACGAAAAGACCTCATTTATTTTCCTGATATTCATGTGATATTCAAGAAATTCTTCAATTAAAAACAGGAGTATCCCAATCACAAGATTGGGTATTGCTTATAATATAACTATTTAGAGCTCATTTATGTTAATTAATTTCTCAAGAAAGTATTTAGTGCTTTATAATTATGAATGCATAATGCTCAGGCATCAGAGAAATACTTTTTCTTGTTTTCATCAATTATCTAATTTATTGTTCAATGATTTAATAAATTAAATTTCATGACATATTGGGTAGATAATACAGCTAATAATAAATATATCATTATTTTTTGGTTTAATTAATTTTAAGTCCATGAGAGGGGGAACAAAAGCATATGGTCGTCGCGAAAAACATGCATATACTGTCAGCAGGATATCTCTTAATGGGAGAAATAACCAAAAGTAAACTCTTTTCCTGTGAATAGCTAACATATCAGTGGCTTGTTTAAAAAAAAAATTAAAGTTTCTACTGCTCCCCCTTTATGAGAAAAATGGCTGCCAAGATGGCCAAAAACGCATTTTTTGCCTTACGGCTTATCTTTAAGCTAAAATATTTCCAAGAAGGAGTGAGAAACCCAAAAAATTTATTGCGTAGCAATTTACAGGGAGGACCTGTACACTACCAGAAAGTGAGAAAACCTTTGGTTTTGTCTGCCTTTTTTTGTAATAAATGCCTGAATTTTAGCAAAATCTGCAAAATCAAGTTTTTGTGGTGACAACTTCAAAGAGCCCTGTACCTTGGCAATTTTTATTATGAACGTTCTAGAATTTTTTTTCAGAATGCCTGGAGTAACTAGTTTCCATAGATATCTAACACTTTTATTTTGCATGAGTACGATTTTTTATAAAAAATGATTAAATGACATCACTTTTTTAGTATTTTGACGTGGCGGACAAACTTTGAGGGCATGTATCTCAGAAAATAAGTGGAGCAGGTAACTTTCCTTTTGGGCTTTTTCATACCTCTATACCATCAATCTGTGTACCAAATTAAAAAAAAATCCGAGTCGGTCGTGCGACCAACTTTTTTTTTTTCGGTGATTTGGTATGGAATCGCTCTTATGTATCTTAGGTCGTAATATAAACTTTCCTGACTTTAAATCCGCTCTTCTTCACTGTTAAAAAATTTCCTGAAATTTTACGGTTAAAGTTACTGGCAACCATGTTGCCAGAAACTTTTACGGTAAATATTTTATTGCTGTAAAATTTTACGAAAGAGAAAACGAGAATTAAAAAGCGCGAGATACGAACGACAAGGATCGCGCGCGCGGACCCAGGACACAATTTTTACACACTGCTTTACTATGCATGGTACCAGATGAGACTCATCAGGAGAGCGGAAATAGGGTGTCATCTGCATCTCACAGTAGTCACGTGGTGATCAATTGCCGCTTCAATCACAATTTTTTTATCAGTACGATTTACTGTAAAAAAATTCTGCACTGTAAATCCTACATTTTACAATAACATTTACCACAAAAGCTTCCTAAATTTTTAACAGTGTTCGCGCCGTAAACTTTTATACACACACAGTCATCTTGTTTGATTCTTACATGACCATCTACGGAATATGTATGATACTTCAGTTATCCTTACTATTTTAATTCAAGGAGTTAAAGTTCATTCTGAAGAATTCTTCAGCATCTATAAATTTGTGGCAACACATCTTCTAGTACCAGTTTGGACGTTAGCTGAGGCCTTAATGACATCGGATAAAGATTCGATTGCAAGTTGAAACACCGATATATTGATATCTAATTACGAACTTTTAGAAATATCTGGGTATCGATTCTCAAAATCTAGATGTTATAACTATTAAATAACAATGAAAACCCGATTTGCTTGTATTTGTCAGCCCTTAATAGTACAAAAGATGTTATGCAGTAGTAGAATAAATCCATCTGCAGTTCATTAACTACGTATTCTTTTGTCATTAATGTTGCTGTTGCTATGTTATCAACGACTTTGCCGGAATCTTGGTAAAACACTGATCCTTGTATTTGAAGTTTACAAAACGGTTCATGAACGTAAGTAAAGAAATAAAAAGAAGAGGGAAGCGATATGTTTAGGAGTTTGCGATTTAAATTGGGAAACAATATGTTTTTAAAAATGCGATCTACTTTAAATATGTTTAATCTTATTTAATCTTATGGACTAGAGTTACTTTTTTCCCTTTCAGACTGAACAATGGCTAATTCATCATGGCTTGAAAAACATGACAGAATTCGTTTGAAGTGTAAAGCAAATCATATTAATCACAATTATTTTGATATGTCAGAACAATAAGGTGTTGTTATGTCACTCTTTTCAACACCTAAATGGCGAAATCTTAGTTGATGACCTATATACTCAAATACGGTTTATTGAATAACCTTTATCATTTTGCACAGCTAGCAATTATAGATTAATCTCAATATACAAAACAAGAAGTTCCGTTTAGAAAATCGAGGCTACTTTTGCGTATATCGGCATAGATTTTATAGTATCAGATTATAATTCTCTTAGCTAAAATTGCATATTATTTTAGCATACTTTTCAACGTTTCAAGAGGATTTCTAAACAAATATGTCTCTCTGCCCTTCTCATGATGGAATCAAAAACCATTTGATGATACATTTGTATCAATTCAGTTTCTTAAATTGTTAGGGTTTTTTTAGCGTTACTTTCAACGCAGCTAATGATTTTTCTCTTGGGATCACATTAAATTTTATAATTTTTTTTCGAATATCTAAGTGTAAAACTTCACGGAAGGTAAAATTACGAGAGAATTTCTCCCAATGCACTTTTTAGTGAGAAAATATAACAGAAAAATAAATTAGCAGTATCTTTTAATCAATAAAAAGGCAAGTTTTTCCGTCCATAAAATTTCAGTGGTTTTCATAAGACGAAATATCAATATTTTCTCAATCTACTAATGTAGCAAATTAGGCCAAAAATACCTTTTTAACATTTAACACTGATTTCAAACAAATTGTTTTGATACAAAAAAAAATGATAGTTAAAATCAATACTAAACTCAATTTTGCAGATTTTTAGGGTTTATTTTCAGTAGATTTCAAACATTGAAAACTCAAATGATTCAAAAATAATATTTAGGCACAAAACTAAAAATTCTTGAGAAAAATTTAAATATTTCTTTGAAACTCTTGGTTTAATTTTTTTGTCTTTAATTATTTTTTGAATTTCAATGAGTATTTTAGATGATGAATTTTTGTTTAATTTTTCTCAATTATTAGTTGAAAAAAAATATCTTCCTGAGTTTTCAGAGCCGTTACATTAGCTACCAGTTTTTTTGGCTCTCTTTGCTTTATCAGAGAATTTTTGCCTCCAACTCGACTAATTTCGTATTCCATGCTGATGAGAGCAATATAAGCTCGAAACAGCTGTCCATGGATCGAAATAGCCGAGTTGGCGGTGTATTGCAACAACCATTAGTTTATTATGAGATGAATTTGGTATTTCCCGTACTTGCCACTCGCAAAAGTTAACGTATTGAGAAAATCATCCATACGTAAGCACATATTTAGTCCACTTGTTCCACGCGTTTCGTTGGAATCATTTAGAAGAGTTTGCATATTGTTATAAGTAATTCCCCTTAAAGCAACGGGGAGCAAATGCAATACAAAACAACAAACTCCCAAAAGTAACTACAAAAATAGTGAATTTGACTCTATGTGAATAGAGAACTCTAATAGTGAATTTGACGCGTTTAACGATTCAACCATTAACTGGTTTCCTGTTTTCAAACCCCTTTTTCAGTGACTCATGTCAATGTTACCCGCAGAACAAGCAGACCCTATTGTAGTGCTAAATAGTCTAATTAAAAGCACAAAAAATACAAATTCATCCTCACATTAAAGGCTGTAAGAATCGAAAATAAAACTAGTTTTGCGAAGTCCTCCGCCCTTTAGCTTCTGGCAGTGATTTTCGAACAGCCAACAGGTGAAGTATGAAACCCATTTAGAAAAATGAAAGGGTAACCTCATTTACGCCTCAGACAGAATTGATGCAAAAGGCTAACCCACATTAGCCCTGACAGGTTGGAGACTAATTATGGTAATGACGATATTTTGCGATTGTTAAATGGTTGTATTTATATTCAAAAACTCCATTCTTGCATTTTTCATAGTTTTATTTTCCTGGTTATAAAATTGTTTGCGTCTCACTTTTTGAGCAAAATTGTTTTTCTTTGTAGATAGTTGAATGTTTCCTCATAAAAGCATCATTTACTAAAGATCGTTTGAAAACGTCATTGCGTATTTTTTAACAGCATGTGTCTTCCTTTACCAGTTATATAAGAATGGAGAAGTCGTGACACCCTTTTCCTTATGATGACTGCAATTTTTAATAAGTGTTTCAAATGTAAATGATTTTCGGAAGTCTCATAGATTCCATCTGATATGTAACTTATCAGTATAAATCAGTTACATGGTGTTCAAGATGAAGATTATGAAATTGTTTTGGTCGCGAGAGGCAAATAAAAGCAACTTTATCAGTAGCTACTTCTGTTTTTGAATCAACACATTTTTTGTAAACAAAATAATAATAGTAATAACAAAACAATAATAATAATAATAATAATTACTCTGCAACAAATTAGCTTTTAAATTACTACTAAAATTTAAAAATATCAGTTTAAACAAAGGTTGATAAAACTAAACGTTGTTATAAGAATTAACGCCAATTGAATAATCAAGTGTTAATAGCGTAAACTGGATGGTTATTTTACTTTTAAGAGATAAGAAACATTTTGTTACAATTTTAATAATGGATAGCAGAGGTATGGTTGGGAACAGGTTTGCCATTTTGAACTTTAAAGGGGAGGGGATGGGGAGATGAATACTCAATGTAAATTAGACCAAAAAATATCTAAAACCATGTCATAAAAAATGCAATATATTGATTTCTTACAGCCAGGGGAAGTCTTGACCTCCTAAACGGCTAACCTGGTTAGGCAAATGGCCAATAATACAAATATCGTTCATCGTCACTTTTTTGTTAAATTTGTATTAAACTGTCAGAAAAATAAATAACGATGCATAAAGTGATTAAACTGTGTCAAAAAAATCTTTTAAAAGTCACAATTTAAGGGAGCAAAAGGCATGTTATGCAGCAAAATTTAAAAAAAAAAATCACTTCTAGTCTTTTAAATTCATGCAGTTCTTTTACACTAATGTTTTAACATCTTTTGAAAATAACCCTTATAAAAGAATCTTCTCTTTAAAAAAAAAAAAGACAAAAAAAGAAAAATCTCGTTTTTTTATTATGAGGCAGCAATGAAGTAATAATTCTATAACTTTGTTTGGAATTAATGCTTATATTTCTTTGACAACATTAAAAACTCATACATCCAATAAACTTTTAAACAAAGCATTTAGTATGGTTATCTTTGACATTATCAGAAAACATTTATTTTTACCAGAGCAAATTGACGTTCGAAGCAAGCTGTCAATTTAACAGTCGCTTAGCTCTAACGCAGGAAGCACCAGATCGTTGTAATAAAAATGGCGAAATTGATTCAGACTACGATTTCATGGGTGTTGCCATTCCGAGAAGAGTTAATTTCCTTTCCGAGCCATTAAACCGCGTTCTTCGCTACTACCCAGGCTAAAAAACATCGATAAAATGAGGGGATTGAAAATGAAACTGCAAAAGCCTTTTCAAAAGATATTATCTTAATTAGTTCTCAAAGGTATCATTTCTAATTAAAACGTGAAAGCATAAAAAAAGTTCAACAATAGAAAAGACTCTTTAGACATAATTAACATATACAAAATTACCTCTAAAACTTGCAAGCACAAAAGTACCTGAAACAGATAAGAAAATCAAATTAGTTTAAACTACTTTAAAAGAGAAATTACTTTTTTTCTTACATTTTAAAATAACTTGTGACTGGATAATGGGTAGAAAATGGGTGAAAAAAGATTCTATTCTGTAATAATAAAAGTAATTGAGAATGAATTTGCAGTGTTGATATTTTTAATTAAAGTAGTTTTCAAAAAAAAAGTGTAAAAAACTTATCGAGCAAAAAAGAACAGAGTGAGGGGGGATACAAAATAACAAACCTAGTGGGTAAGAATAGTATCAGGTGGAGATAAAAATAGCTGAAATCAAAACCTAATGTGTGATAATGCGATAGGGATAAATAAAGGAAATCAAATTATCGAAACTTGTGGGCGATTTTCGAAAATTATCTTTATTTGGAGAGGGACTATGTCCTTCATAAATATCAATTATTTATTTAAAGTTTAATGGCGTTCAAACCACGTGGGTTGGATGAAAGATTTTAAAGGGACTATGAGAAGCAAAATAAATTGAACTTTCTGGGTGGTGATATCTTTGGCGGAAATATATAAAAAGCACTCAATTAGTAGTAGGAATAAAAATCTAAGGAAACGAAGAAAACACAATAATGAAACTTAAGGGTGATTGAAGAATATTATTGAAACTTTGTAGATGAATGAAATAGTATCCTTCGCAAAAGTGATTAGTAATTTGTTGTTTAAAAGAGTTGAAATTCTAATGCTGGGTAGAAGATTCAAAATGCACGGTAGAATGCAGGATAGTTGATCTCATCGTAACAGATTATAAAAAGCCGAGCATTAGCTGTTAAAAATGTAACAGACAAACTAACGGCGGAAAGAATAATATCGAAACTTGTGGGTGATTTAAGAAAATTATTAATACCTGGTTGGTGGTATTATTCGAAAAGCTATTATTTATTATTTAAAAAAAAAAAGAAAACAATGTTTGCCAAAAATACTGGCCAATATATGTGTCTCAAATTTTAGAACAAGATCTTAGTCAAGTAAAAAAATATCATCCCTCTCCCTCAAACATTTTGTAGCACTGGAAACCCGTGTCTGTTCTGTCTAATTCCGGACGGTATGGTAAGCCAAGTCTTAGTGAAGTTTATTCCTAAACTGAGCGAAATTTCATCGACAGAGACATGTTCCGCGAATTATGAACATAGCTGACGATTCAGGTCGTTATAAGGTCCCTTATGTCCCTTATGTAGTTAAATTAACTAAAATATATAAGTACCGCTCGTTATTTTATTTTATTTTTCGAAACTACCCATGATGGAATGAGCGAATCAACAAACAAACTCAAAAAATATTGCTGACACATCTTTGGATGAGGTGAGGCGGTAAGGGGAGAGGTCGTCACATACTTTAACTGTATTACATTTCAAACGTAAGATTGGCAGTATGGGACAAATACCTAGGGTTCTGGGTTCAAACTTCCCCTAATTTCACTCCTGGTAAAGCGAACGTATCAGAGGAATTTTTATTAAATAAAATAAAAGGTTATAAGACAAATAACACGTTAGAATCAATCAAATAGTTAGTCAAATCGAGTCCTCGAAGCATTAATCGAACGTGGTCAGGGTTGCCGAAAGAGTAAGTCAGTTTGGTGTGTAGCCGGAAAACGCATACTACTCCCATTCCGAACCAGGTCCCCTAACTTCCCGGGTCCTCGTTTCCAACGAGGCAGACATACTGAAAAAAATAAACTGTTGTTTTTACAGTATAATATTTGCAGCAGAGATTCCAGCTTAAAACTGTAAAATGCACTATAATAAACTAAAATTAGCAATTTTAGTTTATTACTGTAAAATTAGCAATTTTACAGTTTATCATTGTATACTTAGCATTTTTACCGTTAAGTACTGCAAAGTTAGCCATTTTACAGTTTCTTACTGTAAAATGAACAATTTTTAAAGTTTTTTACTATAAAATTAGCCGTGTCATACTGTAAAAACAACTTCATTTTTTTACAGTGCATGGCCTCGAAGGTCCTGCGCGTGATTCATTCTCGTCTTTGTACGTCAAATTAAATTGGACATTGGATCTAGGGTTGACGACAATCCATGTCAACAAATCGGAAACTAAGGGCCCTGCACGTATGTGAACCTGGTTCAGAGCCCGAGTAGTATCAGCTTTATAAGTTTTACTGGAGAGAGGGGGCCTGGTGACTAAACTGGCTGCCCTGTTTGAATCTAAAAATTGCTCAATTTGCTGGAATTTTTATTTACTGACGTAAAAGTTAATTGCTGTGTTCGTAATTAGTGATATATATTTATAGTTTTTTTTTGGTAAATTACTTTGATAATTTGATTTTTATAATTTTTTGTTTCAAATCATTTGATACTAGGTAGATACTTTTTTACTCGGGAAAAAAAGGAGAAGACCATCAAGACTATCTTAATGAGTTGATGAGTGCGGCTTGCTTAGTAAATCTCAGTCATTACACGTCAACATCTTTTGTGCATGTGTTTATCATTTAGTCTGATAAGTATTGTGAGAAAAATTCTCTTTAAAAAAAATCGTTTGAAAATAAAGTGGAAAATAAAAACTTAATAGCTTTAATCTTGGACAGTACACTATTCATTTTAGCTCTTGTTACTAAATGCATTCTAAACTTTTTTTTTTTTTTCACATTTTACGGCAAACGGGCAAACATTAAATAAAAGTGATTGTCAAAAACATAAACACACTTTCATAAAACATTGCCAGCCACGTTTAAGTGCATAGGAAACAACAGCAGCTCGGTCCCGCTTAGGGGGAAGTCATTTAAAAACGTGTGCCCATGTTGTAACTCATATAAAACGGCATTTAAGAGCAGTTATACACCCGCATTATAATCCCGAAAGGCAGCAGAATTACTCATAAAATGTTCCGTGAAATATGGCTTTCATTATACGCTTCGAAAAACCGCGGTTCTTTATGGGGGTGGGGGGAGGGGGGTAGTAGGAGTGGACGCGTCAGCGGCATCTGACGGCCGACGCAAAAAGTAGATGAACTTGGTCATGAAGCTCCCCTTTTTTTCAGACGTGGTAAATCCTCTAATTTTTGTGTCTTCTTTTATTTGACAAAAGACGGTAGCACATGGTGAGTAATTGGAAGAAGGTTTTAAGAGCAGTGGTGCATGGCTTGTTAGTAGGTTTGTAAGAATATATATACTTTTTTTTCTATTTTGGGTGGGTTTTGGACTTCAACTGCAATTAAATCATGTTTCGCTTGGTTTATTTTTCTTTGTCAGGGGGAAATTCCACCAATTTGGAAGGAGAAAAAGGTAGAGTAGTAGGTAAAGGGTTGCGAAAGTTATTCAGAGAAAATAGCTTTCATGACAGACCATGCAGTTGATAAAATTCAAATCTTGGAACTTTAAAATAACTTTGAAATATGACATTCTAGCTGTGATGAGTTGATTTCAATTCAATGAAGCCTTTAAATATAAATACAACACACATATGACGACCAACAACAGGCTCTGGGCCTAGCTAGGGGGGTCCTGGTCAAATTCTAGTCCCTAATCAAGATTAATGGCCTTTTTAATACTATCCACACATTTACTCATTAGAACTTCTTCCTGTAATCTTTTCCAAGGATCCACTACTCTATTAAAATAGTAATTCATCCTAATTTCCATGTTAGCTTGAGGTTTGTATGGCTAAAAGCAATGTCCTTTTGTCTGGCTTTCCATGCAAAACTTTAATATAGTAACTTCTTTCATTTTGATAAAAAATTTAAATAACTGAAAATGATTCCAATTCTCAAATTGGGGGTGGGAAACAATAGCGCATTCAAACAAAAATATTGTCCTCCAATCATAATTAGGTATAAAATTACCTATTGCTTAAAAAACGGACGACGGCAGAAATTTCAATGGTATCTTAAAGTATCGCAAAAATTACTGGAAGAAATGGAACAACGAAATGTCTATGACCCAACTGGTACAACAAGTCAACAGTAGAAGAGCAAACAAGCCGGTTAACCAATTGAAAGCATTAGAATAACCTTCTATAAAATCCCAAACCAGAAGACAAAATAAAAATGAAAAGCACTTGAATTATCAAAATTGAGCAGGAAAACATAAAATAATTGCTATAGCAGATCAAAGAACTGAACAACACCTTAGAAATCAACTGACATAAACTAAGGAATAAAGTAATAAGTACGGACACCAGTGAGATGGTAAGGTTTGGAGGTTACCACAAGAACCCTTGGTTTTAAAATTATTGCAAATCATAATGCAGTGTTCTATATATGTAAGACTGTTATGACCCCCCTAACCCAAAAAGTAAATTCTGCCAAAAATTTTGAAAAGCAATAATCTTATAGTTTATGTTTAGGGTTTCTCTTTTTTAACACATGTGCACAACATCTTTAAATGCACATTAATAAAAACTATAGTTAAAAAAATATATTTTTAAATTAAGATCGCAACTTTGACGGGAATCAAATTAATAGTTCCGAGAGAAATTTTATCTTTCGCTTTTCTAACGTTAGTTCATATAACACATTCGAAAAAAAAGAGCTTCATTCTGAAGTTTTTTGAAAATAATAATTGTATTCCTTACTTCAATGATTCACTACTCTAAAATAAACATCACGAAGAGTCGAATTAACTAAAACACTTCAATTTACATTGAATAAACAACTAGTTTTGACTGTAAAAATAACCTAAAGCATAAACATTCAAATTAATCACGTTTGATAGAGAAAAGTTTGATGATATTCTCTCTCACAAAAACTTTTTTGGTATTATATCTTCTCTCTTTCCTATATCTAATAATAACGTTAAGTTTTATTTGCTTCAATTCCAATTTTCACTTATTTGTTTAGAAAAATAAAATGCTCTGAATAAAAGAACTCTCAACGTTTAAAAATATAATCTCGCCAAACCAGTGGCTTCATTTGATTATAAAACGGAAATTCATTCAACCATCCACGTCTTCTTGTCCCGCTCCAAAGTTTACTTTAAAAATTTACAATTTCCCGCCAGAGCTCTAGAATAAAGAAAGTGTTTATTCAATACATTTTTCTCTAAGCTTTATCCAAAACATAAACAAAAATGGGCAACAATAGGAAATAAAATAAAAAAGCAAACAATCTTAGAATTACCTCTCCAAAAAGAGAAATCCGGCTAAAATACTTTGTGTTGCCCTATTTGTGTTTGGAACGGTAGTTATCAAACATATACCCGAGGAAAAAAATTTAAGACGAAAAAGGTACGTATAGGTAGACAGATATATATTTTTTCTGGCAAAATAAAGCAAAATATATATTTTTGTTAGATGGAAGCATTATCCATTTTCCGAGAGTTGTTTCTCAAGTTCTTAAGAGAAGACCAGCTCAAGTGGCTATTATGTAATAATATATATTCTTTCTACCTCCCCAATTCTTATCTGTGCGTTTCGTCTGTTCATTTTATATTCCGCTTTTCGTTTATTTTATTCCCGCGCATGTGTTTTATTTTGTTTCGCATTTGACTGTTCCGGGTTTATTTCTTTGTTTACTTTTGGGGGACTAGGTGAAGTATGAGCTCTTCTCGCAAACAGATATCTTGAGTTGATTCTTGAAACGTATATACGGGGGCCCGGTACATATTGTTATGTGGTATGAGACGGCAACAGAAAGAGGTTAAATATGAAGAAAATAAAGAAGGGATACGATTTGAATGCTTGCAAAAACTATTAAACACACTATAATAACGTGAGCTATTGGCCCCGTTAGGCAACCCGTTGATCTAAAGCCCATTTTGACTCGCCCGTGGCAGAATTTTGAGCCTTGCTTTCTGTCTGAATAGAACTTAATTATAAAAACAAAAATAGTTTGAATGTCGAAATCAAAAATAATTTGAACATTTTCCCAAATTTATATTGTCACTGGAGCTTTTTCAAGTAGTCTATGTTATCAATTTTAAAACAAGTAATATACCTGTGTCTGAAAATTTTTTGACGCGAATTAAAATAAAAATGTTTAGCAATTTAAAGCAACTACTTATTATGTTAAGTTTAAAATACAAGACAACGTGTTCAAAAGTACAAATAAAATATTAAAAAAGAGTTGGAAAACTCTAGCGAATAGCTGTTTCGGGGCTATTTCCAATGAAGCCCCATCATCAGCGCGAAAAGAGGATGGTTTAACTGACCACAGGTCAAGTGAATAAGGAATGCGAGACACACGAAGGTAAATACACTGTCTAACATGTTTTTGAGAAACCTCCGTCGAATCTGCGCACGCGCCAAGTCTCCTCTGACTGTCTCGAAATAGGGGGGGGGGATGCAACGAGGAAGTAGCAAGAGAACAAAAACTGAAGGCTTCAGGAAGTGCGCATCCTAAACCTATCTCCCTTTTTTCAAATGGAAGCTTTCGTGGCTGACAGGCGCACAATACGCAAACAGACAGTAGGTTCCACGGTAACTTACGTTACATTTCGACCAACTCTTATGCAGTTAGCTCCTTAGTACAGACAAATATTGTTATAAAAACCTTGTACAAAAGCATTCAGTGAAAATGACAGTCAAAAGCAAAATTAAAATGCAAAAATATTCGATGCACTTAAATTTTACAAAATTTAGCAGTCAAAAATAAGGCAGTAGCTTACGTTACACAAAAAGGGAATGGCATAATATGAAAATTGGTTCTAAGGCAAATTTCTGCTCTATTACATCTGTTTTCGTGTTTGAAGTATAATTTATCAGTTTCTTATTATATTTAGGAATTATTTTTTGTAAATTTAAAATTTTATTTTAAAAATTGAATTTTATGGGAATTTTTAACTGGGTAACTTACGTTACAGTAACTTACGTTACAAAATTCACTTACAAGCATATCTTTATTACAAAAATTAATGAATGAAAATTACAGCTTAGTTTATATCAAAATACTGAAAATTAACAATTATGAGTTAAATTTACAGAAATTTAATGCCAAACTCAATGATCAATCAAAAATATTACAAAACATAAGACTTTTAAATGCATACTGGCCGCTGGTATTAACAAGTTCAGGTAATTCTATTTTCGAATCATGTTTTCTCTTATAATAAATTTCCTCTGTTGTTTCTGGCCAATTTCTAATTGGTACCAACAGCAGCTATTACTTTTACTTTAAACTCGTTTTCTTTAATAATCGTCACAACTCAAGGATACAATGTATTTTCGTACTTCACCACACACCAGTCACCAGCTTTTATCTCTGTTTTTTCTTCTTGTTCCTTAAAATACTAACTAAACGAAACCCTACATTTTGTTCATTTCTGGTTCTTAAATGGTCATTGTTAATGTGCGGATCTTCAGAAAATATTTTTGATACATTTTGCTCTTTCTAACATATTTCGATACTACCAAGAGTGACTTTTATTTATGAATCTGTAATATCCACATGACTTTTCTCATACCCCTTCTACAGCGCATCTTTTCTGCAGAATTCAGTGGCATTTTAATGCAGAACCAAATATATTTCAATTGAAAGAGATAAACTAATTTTATATTTGTTTTTTCCAAAACATATTTGATAACTTTAAATCATAACAGAAGTCATATTTGAATCATTCATAGTACATTACCTCCTAAATATTTGTTTAAAGAGAATTAATATCTTAACAGCCAAAAAGAAGCATGTAATTTATAATAAAGGTGTATTGTAATCTTATTAACAGACATTTTAAGAAATATGAGTAATCTAAATTAAGTAAATACAGTACAATTAAAAGAATTATTGAATAAATTACTTCTATTAACCACATAGGTTTTATTTACAATTTACTTTATTTCGAAACACAAGTATTAAAGTTCTACTAAGGTAACTTACGTTATCTGCATATGTTGGTAACTTACGTTACACGTTTTGATTGTAGCACAAAAAATTAAATAAACAATATTCAAAAGAAAAGTACTGTTATTTGCTTAGTACACATCTATAAGATAGAAAATATAACATAGTTAACATTGTATTGCCCTTTCTTTATTTGCTGTAAAAACTTTAACATGTTTTTGGTAACTTACGTTACTTAGAAAAGAGCCATTTTGAAATTGACATAAATCACTTAATTAAATTGAAAACACTTGTTTCATCAATTCACAATATTAATTTAAAGTGTAATAAACAACAATCTTCCTTTGTCACATTTATCTAATGGAAAAAATTGAAACTTATCAATGTTGAAAGTTTGACCATTTGCTTCACTAAAAATAAAATACTCTAATACCAACTTCAAAGTATTGCCGAAACTAAAAAGCTACATTCCTAACAAAAAATTGTTATAAATAAGAAACTTCTAACATTTTTAAACCAAAAAATATGCAGAACAGTCACATTACTCGAGTTTAATTTTTTCAACGCTTTTCCACACTTGCATGGAATTGCCCAGTAGGTCCGCAGAAACTGTTACGTCATGGGACAAAGAGGACAACTGCGCAACAAGGATTACGTCACAGACGAAAAAGTTTTTAAATAAAAGATTTCTAAATGTTAGGGAAAGGAGGGGTGCTAGACAGATCGTTGACAACTAAATCAGAATTTTTCCAGATATAATAGGATTCCCAAAAATCTAAATCAAAAATCGAAGAACAACTATGGATAATTTTTGCAGAGGAAAAATCAAAAATATGACCACATCACCAATGTGTTGAGCAATGGAAGAGAGTTTGAAATCTTGTTTTTTAACACAATTTTCATGTGCTTTAACAGTTTCTGCGGACCTACTCTTTCTGTTCTGTGTATTTACCTTCGTGTGTGTCGCATTCCTTGTTCACTTGACTGTGGTCAGTTGAACCATCCTCTTTTCGCACTGATGATGGAGCTTCATTTGTAATAGCCTCGAAGAGCTATTTGCTAGAGTTTTCTAACTCTTTTTTTAATATTTTGTTTGTACTTTTGAACACGTTGTCTTAACTGCATTAATTGCACAAAGTTTTCGACTGCTTTTCTTACCTACATATTATGTATCAGTCTTTTTTGACCCCCCCCCCCTAAATCGATACTTTTGTTCACAGCAGACTTAGAAAGTAGATCTTCAGTGAATTCAGGTTGCCGACCGCTGGCTAAGAGAACACCCACCCCCCGACGCACCCCCACAAGCAGTATGATCGGAGAATAACTACATAAGAATGGCGCGGGGGGATAACTTCTTAAGTATCTTTAACAAGTTCCAACATTAAAACGCGTGTAATGAATCACACAAAATTGCCATTTGTGGCTTTAAAATAATATCATTCATGAAACTTCTTCCCACCGGTTGCTACAAAAGAGTATAAGTTTTAAAATACCGTTAAAGCATTACATCTTATTGCCATATGAAAATTTTAGCATTGCTTGAAACTCCATCTAAAGTGATGAATGAACATATGTTTTTCGTGTTTAGGACTACTTTTTTAATAGCGGAATCTAACTTGATTTTTGTTTTCTACAAAAAGAATCATTAAGGTTTTATTTTTTAAATGGCTGAAATTTATTTCTTCAGCGGATGATTTTTCTTTGTTATTTCTAGAACCAGATTGCTTTTTTTGGAGTGAAACAAAGAGTGTGCTGTAAATTGTTCTTAATGAAATTATAGGTATAAAAATGTTTAAATTCTGTTAAGAAAATAAAAAAATCATTTATATGAAAACATTCTACAGCATAGTATGCTCTTATGCAAAGTAGTAAATAAAGAGATAAATAATTTCTTGTCTATTTAAAAACTCTCCTATTGTAAAGCCATTCGTTAAGTAAATTTTACTGTTTGAGTATGTTTATTAGCTAGTGATCCGGGTGATATTTTTTGTTACAAAATATCAGAGTTTACTTTATTTTATTTATTAGTTTGTGAGTATTATCAGTGCTATGAAAGTTAATACAATTTTGGAAATGATAAGAAAGTGGCGGTTGGTGCTTAACAGGGGTGCCCATAGAGGGGGATTATGGCGCAAGTTGCGCCATCAAAATTTTGGCGGGGGGATTTTTTAAAACTTATTTATTTGTTTATTTAAATTATTTATTAATTTACTTTTTAATTTAAATTAATTACTGATTTTTTTCAAATAAAAATTATTCATTAATTTATTTTTTCAATTTAAATTATTTCTTGAATTTATTTATTATTATTGTATTTTATTTACTTATTTGTTGTGTATGTGTATGTGATTGGAATGTCTGGAAGGAAAAAAAGAACGATTCTATTCTGCGCATAATTCGAGATTTTAAAAAAGTAATAATGTATAAAAATATAATAGTTATAATTTTAATAAATTAATAAATAACATTAAAAAATAAATAAATAATATTAAAAAAATAAATAAATAATATTTAAAAAAATAAAAAATAATAAAAAAATGGAAAAAAAATAAAAAGCATAATAGGGTTGTAAAAAATTGAGGGGGGGGGGGGGAATTTGCGGCATTGAGCTTGGGGGAGGGATGGACACCCCTGGTGCTTAACGCTCAGTTTCTTTTTTCCAAACAATTTAAGTGTTTCGTCAAGCGTTTCATAATTAATGCAACGCAAAAATTTATTACTTCCGTTGGTACTTTATTCTGTGAAAAGTGAACCTGTTAATAGTAACGTCAACGATGTAACGTCGCTACGGGGGGGGGGCGCTCCCCGGGTAACATCTATTTTAGGGCGACATCTAGAGTAGATTTAGAAGTGTACAAAAATATATATGTTTCAATTTTGAAAAACAAATTCCAATGTATATTAAATTCTATTTTATCTCTCAAGTATTAAAGAAAATAAGGTATAATAATAGGGAGAATAGTGACTACAACTGCGTCTAGGGCAATTTTGCATAAAATGAACTTGTGTTCTAAATTTGGATTTCATTACATACACTCATACGCAAAAAAAAAGTAACTGAAAATTTTACAAACTTCATGTTACATTGAATATAATGATTACATTAAATATGGAGTGACACCATTGATTAGTACTCGCTCTAGACGCGGCACAGCATTTAATATGTTATTAAATGTTAATAAGTTAAGTACTATAACTATTCTGAATTTGAAAAGTTCAGGTATGACCTAATCAATGTTTGCCTCTTTTTTAGTGTAATGGAGAAGCCTAATTGGCATTGAGTTAACTTGGGTCAATTGTCTAATAGTTTTAAGAAGATATTCCAACTCTAATCCAAGCAAATCCTTACGGTCTGCTCCCACTAAATTCCCCCAAAACAAATTTAATTTTTCAAAGGCATGTTTCAACTTTACAGAGCAGCACTATATTTACCATTCATAACATAGTTCTGTTTACACACGTGTACTACAATTTAAATTTAAATGCTCGATTTCCCACTTTCGCTTCTTTTATTCAAAAAATAATACTTATCCTTCAGTTGTTTCTAAAAATTGGTTTTGAGGCAAGTGAATGATGAATAATGTCTATTTTGAGCAAAATCTTCTCAATAGAAAGTGCACAACATTTTGAATTTTTTCTTGACTAAAATATTTCTGAGCAATTTGAATACATGAAAATAAGTCCAATGTAAGTAAACGACGCGTGAAAGAAAAGTGTTTGGTATGAAACATCTCGCAAGCAAAAGTTGAATATCAAATGTAAATTTATATATTTTCATTGAGACATCCTTCAAGTATTTCCGTCTTTTTACACAAAATTTCTGAAGTATTTATATATATTTCCTTTCTCAACGGTGCATATGTCTGATAAAATAATTCCTCTCTTTTCCCAGAAGAAAGATATAAATAAAATGTATTGGGGATAGGAAGAGAATATATGCAATAAAGAACAAACGAAATAAAACTGGATTTATCTCGCTACGTTTCTCGCTAGCAATTTTCCATCTTAAAAAAATATCAGCGTTACAAAAGATTTCTCGCTTTTCATACAATGAATAGAAAGTATAAAACTTTTTACGCGATCGTTTTCCCTATTGTTGATTTTTTTTTCTTTCAAGAGGCACAGCCGATTGTGAAGCTGTGGGACAAAAATATATTTTTCATTCACAGATGCATTTCGAACGTGAAGTGTGGCTTTTTCAATGTCTTTCTCAGTCAAACAAAATAATTTTATTTTGCCGTTCTATTCGATTTTAGTTGTATAGCTTAAGCTTACACTCTGTTCATTCGCGGTTTTGCCCAAACAAAATCTGAATAGAAATTCGTTCGGTGATATGATTTCTTATTTCGCGGTTATTAATTCTTTTACGCACCAACAAATGATTTTCTTTTATTTGGGATATGTGTATGGAAGTTAATTATACAAATGCTTTGCTTTCAAAAAGGCAAATTGGCACAAATGCCGAAAGTATTTTCTATGTCATTATTACGTTTCGAAGAATAGAAACTTTTAAAAAATCGTATTTCATGTTAAAATGGCGTAGAATAATTTGCACCGTTTGCTCATTTTAGAAAATTTCTGATTGTAAGCAACTTATTATTTAGAAACAATGCATCTAAAATATTCAACAAATTATATCAAAATTATCAGTAACGTGCCATTATCAAAAAAGTCTGCCATTTTATGAACATTATTCGAATCTGTCAATTCTCGTTTGTGTCATAAAGTAATTATTTTTCCATGCGTATAAATTCACTAGTATAAACATTTTTTCACGGTAGTTATCTCTAATGTTGATTTTATTTCTCTTTTTCTATGCCATTATTACGTTTTCAAAAATAGAAAATTTTTAAGAAATCTTATTTAATGTTAAAATGGTGAGAACAATTTGAAGCATTTTCCCAAAAAATTTCTGGTTGTAAGCAACTTTTTATTTAGAAACATAGTACCCAAAATAATCAACTAATTGTGTCAAAATTATCTTATCGTATCACTAAATGGAATTTAAACATTCTACTACCGCACGACTATTATTTGTTTGCGTTACGAGTTAATTAGTTCTTATTGCTCGTAAACTCACTAATACGACTAAATACTAATATAAATAAATATAGTATCAGATGACCAATTTTTTAACAACGAGTTTTCTCGTATTATTTTTCCCTAATTATATGTGCTAGTAAAGTAAAAAAATCAATTTTAAAGTGTTTGAAACTTGGTCATGTTCTTTTCCAAAAGCTTTTTATGCTTTCTGCGAAAATTGTCTTTTCACACGACTTAAAATGAAGTTTTCTTTCAAATTTTTAATTTAGGTTTTCGTCCCCAACTATGAACTAGTCTCCAGGCTTCCTTAAGAATCTGATATGTACGTCGCACCGTCGCGCTGACTCGGCTCTCGTTCTTCTTATTAGCAAAAGTAAAAAGGAAAAACGAGATAAAATCACACATACGAACATACATTTCTAAAACGGGCACAAAGTAAGGCAAAAGCAAATGTGATATAAAAATCCACCCCAGACTTCTTCCAAGCAGACAGCCAAAGTTTTTACAACATGAGAGCCTTTTTACGCATCTTGATCAAGGCTCTTATTGCAGTTGTTACGACAGCACGACCCGAAGTGACAAAATATACTTCGAACATAAAGCCCGTTTGCCCTCCCATATAAATGTATTAGGGGCCACGGCGAACGGCGCAGTGTCAACCGTTAATCAAGCTTTGTGAGCCCTCTTGTCAATTTGCAACCCTCTGTTCGCTTGCCCTTTGACCGACCCTTCCTAACTTCCGCTAAAAGCTGGAAAAAGCAACCTATTGTCTCAAAGCCATTAATTGGGAGATGGGAAGATAGGTTGCTGCCGAGTAAAAAGGGTGCACACAATATATGGGCTGGTAGAAGAATCATTGAGGAGCGCTGTTAATGAGTTCCATATTTTAGTTCATTAACAGCGGAGGATTGACGCTTATTGCTGTAGCTGGCTGAAAAATAACCCATTAATATCTCTTCACAAGAAAGGATACTTGAAAATAATTGGTGATCTTGTTGGTAATGCTGATGTTGTCACTTTTATTGAAAGCTACCAATGTTGTCAACAAGCTTTAATGTGATTGTTTCCAGAATTATCACTTACAGAAAATCAAGATATGGTTATAATTTTGGTTTGGATCTTTTGGTGAATTTTATAAAGAGTTGTTTAACGGGCAGCATATATAAAAATCTAGAAAATGTGGAAATGAGCTATGCGTAGTTGTTTTTAACCCCCGACGCAACAAGAAAGGGGGTTATAAGTTTGACGTGTCTGCGTATTTGTGTAATGGAAATCTGCGTATCTGTAGTATCTGTATAAACAGATATAGTACTGAAAAAAGCAACCTATTGTCTCGGAGCTATTATTTGGGAGATGGGCAGATAGGTTGCTGCTTAGTAAAAAGGGTGCATACAACATATGGGCTGATGGAAGAATCATTGGGGCCCGCTATTAATGAGTTCTACGTTTCAGTTCATTAACAGCGGAGGATTGACGCTTATTGCTGTAGTTTTGCTGAAAAATAATCCATCAATATCTCTTCACAAGAAAGGATACTTGATAAAAATTGGTAATGCTGATGTAGTCACTTTTTTTGAAAACCACCAGTGTCGTCAACAAGCTTTAATGCGATTGTTTCCAGAATTATCATTTAGAGAAAATCATGATGTAGTTATAATTTTAGTATGATTTTTGGATGTTTTTTAAAAGGAGTTATTTTACTGGTAACATGTGAGAAAATCTAGAAAATGTAGTCATGAGCTATGCGTAGTTGTTTTTTTTTTTTTTTTTTCCATATAGTTGGTTACAAAGAGAGAGTTAGAATTCACTGGAATTTCATGAGTTACGAAAAAACAGTACACCAGCTCTATTTAAAATCAATAACTTTTTAAAACAGAGAAGCTGTTTTCAATAGGCTTTAAATAAATGTTATGTTGTCCCATAAAAAGGGAATCCAATGGTTTTTGACAACATGATCAAGGAGGCATAATCTGATCATACAAACAAGATATTACACCAGTCATCTGTCACATTGGTTTATGTTTTCGTTGCCAAAACTAAATTAATTCATTTTCCATTTAATACAATTTCACTTACATTTCGGCCATCTTTTATTTGTGTATTATGTATGTGTAGTTTATTAAACATTTAGTATGATTAAACCAGATTATAATACAAAATTGTATGACGTTTTCTGAGATGTGTTTTTTTTTCCTTTGGCGTTTGCGTATCTTTTAACGCATGTATATAGAATACTCAAAGGGCATGATTTAAGAAAGAAAAAAAAATTCAATCTGACATGAGGAAAAAGTTATCTCCGGATTTTATGTTCCTACTTTAGGGTAAGAGCTTAGAAAATGATTCAAACTTTATCCCTATTGGATATTTTACGTGAACGGATTAAGGCCCGAGTACCATAAATTTACGATAAATTGCCTAGGGGGATTAAAAAAGTGTATTTTCTTTAACGAAAGTCTATATTGGGGATATGAAATTCCAATACTGTCTTTGAAATACATTATTAACATCGGGCTCTGAATCTCCTGCCCCTCATACAGATAAAGTACAAGGGCAAGGGAGTGATATTAAAATCGTATTGTACAGGGTGTGTGTGTGTGTGTGTGGATTACTAATTATATTATTTTATTTTTTTGTCAATTTTGTTTCTTTACTGTTTATTTATTTCTTTATTTTTTAATTGTCGTCTTCAAACTTGAGCTACTACGTTACAGTACCGTCATAAAACTTATTTAAATATTTGCATGTAGGTTAATTTGATTATACAATTGAACCAATATTGTCTGCAAGATTTTAATTGAAACGTCGTTTGTTGTCAACCGACCTTGATTTCCTTAGATTGGCCTTTTTTCCGAAGTGAAAGCTATTACTCCTCTACAGGCACTGAATCATCAATGTATTTCTATCACTTCTGTTCCTTTTCTTTTCCTTTTTTCGTTTTGTTTAATGTACCAGAAAACTTTTGTAACTCAAAATAATTCTAGTTTTTAATATGTCCAATGTCCATAAATTTAGTAAAAGCTATCAAATCCGTCAGTAAGATATTGTTTTATTCAGTACTTTTCAAAATTTAATTTTAAAATTAAAAAAATACATAAATGTATTAATAATAATGGAGAAAAAATCGAAGTTTATTAAATAATTGATATATTATGTATTTTTTAAATGTACACGGTATTTTCTAAATTGTGTTACACATATTTAACAAATGTATTGAGAATAATTTTGTAACAATTTTTAAAAATCACATTTATCATACTTTTAAGTCTTTTATCTGGAGTTTTGAAATACAGAATTTCGTATTGTATTGCTGACACCTAGAACCAAGGATTTCCTCTAGTAGTTGTATGATATAAATTCCTGGGATATTTT
Source organism: Uloborus plumipes (assembly GCA_038373865.1). Lineage (NCBI taxonomy): Eukaryota > Metazoa > Arthropoda > Arachnida > Araneae > Uloboridae > Uloborus > Uloborus plumipes. Next base: position 50,688 of record JAXGGA010000953.1, read on the forward strand.
CAATTCCAAGTGATAAAAAGAAAGAAGGTTTGACTTTTGCTTTGCAAGTTTTCTGAAAACTGGAACATTTGGAGAAAAAGTATTATGCAATATTCCGTTCTTTTTGTTCATGGAAATATGTTGATGATAAAAAAAAAAATACTCAATTTATTTTCAGTTAAATTTATTCTATATTTTATGGGTAGTTATTTATACTTAAATTTACTATTTAACTTTATTTACGTAATCATTAGCTGTCCCTTGCGAAGCATTCGCAGTTGACTGAATGACGCAGTGGCGCAAAAACACGGATTTTTTTGAATAACAACAAACGTGTGGATTGCTTGTTAATTTTTCGCTGATAGCAGTGAAAAAAATCTTTAAGATTGTATCTGACTTTTGAAGCGAGATGAAGTACTGTCTATAAGAAATAGTATTCGATAAAGTGGGGTATTCGATTAAGCGGGGATCTTTAACATTGCGTTTCTAGTATGGAAAAGATTCGGTTCCGAGATATTACATTCGAAAAGCGGGGTATTTGTTTACCTATTACCCGATTAAGCGGAGACGACAATATTACCAAAATTATAGTGTACCCCCCCCCCCCCCCCAAAAAAAAACGCTTAAAAAAAAAAAAAAAAAAAAAAAAAAGATAACAGAAAGTTAAATTAGAAGTCTGCTGAAGAAAAAACCTTTTATAATATTTTCCACCAAGATTTGAACTCAGGCAGTTCCCAATATAAGCATGACCCTCTACCAACTAGGGTTTGAACCAAGATTTGACCAAGATTTGAACTCGAACCGTTCCTAATATAAGCATGACACTCTACCAACCACGACAATGCATCTAAATTTTTGGGAGCTATTTATTGAAATAATATGCATAAAAAATAGAAAAAGACGGGGTTTTTTTTCGTCAGTAGCTGGCACGATAAGCTTTAAAGAAAAGAATAAATAATAGAATTTGACAAAGAAATAAGGTTAAATGAGACAGCGTATATTTGCTTATCTAACAGAAAAACAAAATAGCATAATTAGGCGATTTTTGAATTTTGAAACATTTTGATATCCCAATCCCTACAAATTGTACCTGCCAACCAACACACCAATTCCTTGTGACAGACGTGTGCTCAATTTATTCCGTTTTTGCAGGTAATTCACTGAAAAATTCCCGTACATAAATTTTCATTTCGCAACTTCGCGATTTTACAAGCCCACTTAAGCCATCACCTTTCCGTATAGTCCAACCTCTTCCTCTTCACTTCAGCTGCCTACGCACTGCGCACACGATCCCTAACATTTATCAGGCCACTTTATCTCCGAGCAGGGCGCATTCGAACGCAGCAGGGGGTCAGGCAGAGACCCTGCTTAGCGTCAGAATATCAAAGCGACGTTCCGTTTTATTCTTAGAAGTCTTCCTTTTTTTATTTTGAGGGAAAGGGTGGCGGCTGTTTGAACTTCGGCTTATCTTAGCGGGATGTTTGGAATATGTGCCATGGGGATCAAGCCAGACATCAAGCATTCTTTCTGGCGTGTTTGAATTTTGTTTTGATCCGCTAAGTAATATAAGGGTTGATATGCTCGAGTGTCTTTTGTGTAGGGTTTGCAGTTTTCCAATTTTGAATTCGATGAGGTCATACCACTCTGGCGGAGAAAAAATGTTTTTGACTTTTTCATAAAGAGATTTCGAGTGATGAGTTCTATGAATAAATATATCACCATAGCATGCATTCAGTTTCTGATACAAAGAAAGTTTCGAACTATTAAATAGTGACACCTTTCATCTGGGAGTAGCTTGCTTCGTATTAGACACTAGAAGAAAGTATTATTACTCATTCTCTTGTCTTTATTTAGTAAGTTCAAGTCAATATTTAGTGAAAACCCAAATAACTAAAATGCTTTATATGCTACACTGTTAAAAATTCAGGAAACTTTTATGGTAAATATTACTGTAAAATGTGGCATTTACAGTAACGAAAATATTTACAGTAAATTGTACCATAAAAAAGAAACGATTACAGCGCCAGTTGATAAACCACGTGACTTACTGAGAGAAGCACGTAATACTCAATTTTGGTTCGCCATGTGTGGTCTATTCTGTACAGTGGATAGGGAAGCGAAGTGTGATAACTGCATCTTGGGTTCGATCCTAACTGCTCGCATTTTGCATTTTTTAACTCTACTTTTCTCTACCGCAAAATTTTACAGTAAAATTGGATTTTACGGTGAAAGTTACTGGCAACATGGTTGCCAGTAACTTTTACCGTAAAATTTCAGGAAAAATTTTAACAGTGTATCAATAAATTTGGTGACGACATAGTGAAAAAAATGATACAGACTGATTGGCAGTCTTCTGAATAACGTATTCTAAAAGTTAACATAAAATGTTGTTGTGTAAGCTAGGATGACGAGTTCCAAATGCACCATCATTTGGTGTGAAGTCCGTCTTTCACAGTACACACATGTGATAAGAAATCGTTTATAGGGTAGGAAAGGAACTCATTCACAGCACAACAACACATTCGCACAAAGAAAGGACAAGGACAGGAGTGCACCTACCGACTGCCGTAGAATGACTGCCAGGATCTTTTCGTAAGCCGGCAGTCGGAGTCGGTGTCCAAATTTATTCAAGACACCTAAACATTACATACAATAAAAATAGTACAAGACAAATAACAGGGAACAATACGAAAACAGCAAGACAAAGGACTTACAAAACACAGAGATATGTAAAGATGACAATACGAAAGAAACAGAATAATAAAAAATAAATAAATAAATAATAAAGGCTAATTCACTAAGTGAATGAAAAGGTATGTGCAAAAGAGAAATTTAATTAAAATATGTCATGCATAACAAAAGAAAGAGTGAATAAGGGTGAATTTTAGTTTAGGTCGGGGAAGAGCAGCGTCCTGTTGGCTTCAAGAAAGTTTAATGGATTTAACATGCATCTGTGAGCTTTAAGGATAATATGGGAAAGGACTTTTCACTTGTCTCTCATATTTTGATTACTAAAGGGCAAGTGGTGGGCTCTAGTATGTGGGCAAGATAGTAGGTAGTGTTTTAAATCTTCAAAACAAGGACAGGAGGGAGAAAGTACATCCATGCCCGAACCAAATTTCGAGCCCTGAACCTACCCTTCCGATCAGACTTCTCCGACCACTAGACAAGGTGGCCGTCAATATAAAATATGAAATACTTTTTTACAGAAAGAGTTGAAAAGGGTATATTTTCCTTAAACATGCTTTATGAAGCTTGTTATGGGTAATCAAACTTAAATAACTACAAAACTTGATTGATTGATTAGTTCTCATACTTGAACAATCAGCTGTAGCATTAAGCAAAATAAGCCGTAAATCTTAAGCAAATAAATAACAAACAAAAGCACAACTTTATTTGACAAATTGGAACTTTACTTTTTTTCTGTCTTTCTTTCTTTTTATGTTTAAATTTCTGTCTTATTTTAGTCACATATTATGATAGAGTTTTGAAAACTTTCTCATTTTAGAGGGCATCGAAATCTTCACATGAGTAGAATTCATTAATCTCTAAATTGTCAATTATATACATTTGATTGAAGAAGAAACAACTACTTTATGGACACAAACTAACTGAAAACAAAACTAAAACTGATTCACCAGGTCTTTTAATACTACCTAGTGGAAATACTGGAAAATTCTAGTAAAATCCAGAGCTACTATACTGTTCAAATTAATTGGGACAAAGCTATTTTTAGCAAACTTGGAAATGGATTACCAGATAGCTTCAAGAGGTCTAACAAGCAACTTTTATTACCCTTAGTGTCATCTGGATGTCAGTATAAACTGCTTAAGAATTGATGTAGGCGAGAAATTATGAATATTGGACATTTATCCAGTTGGTTTCTTGGAGAGAAGTAAAAGAAATTTTACATTCGTGAATTCAAGGGTACTAGAAAGGAATACAATGCCTAGAAAGTTAGCTAAGACGATCACATTCAACATGCACGTATCCATGTCAGTAACAAAAATTCTTGTAGTTTCTATTGGAAAATCGAACTTTTCTTGATTATTCTTTTGACTAACAGTAAGAAGTTCTCGTTGCATACTCCATCAATGAATACATACATTGGCAATTAATATCGCAAAAAAGTAGTAGCTAGCTCTTGTAAGTCTTATAATGTTACTTCAGAGCAAAAACCTATTCTATTTTGGAGTTTCTTTCCTTTTCTTCCCCATTTGTTCCTTTTGGTGAAGGAAATGGTTCAGTTTCAATGCATCCCATCAGACGTCAAGAAAAAATTCCTTTTATAGTATTAACGAGAAAAGCAAAAGTTTTTACAGCTATAAATGCGTGACTGTTAAGTGTGTTTATCTTAGCTAATTTTCTAGGAGTTATACCCATTTTTAGCAAGCTAAAATAAACGAATGGCAAATGTTACCTTCTCCTGTGACAGCAACAAACTGAAGAATTGTTTAATATTTCTAATTTCTCGTATAAACCAGAACTAAGCAGTCAAAACTGTCATCCAGATGGCATTGGAGCTAATGGAACTGCTTAGAAGTACTTGCTGGAGCTAGCCTGTAGTCCACTTGAAAGTCCGCGAAAAATAACTTTGTCCAAGTTAACTCGAACAGTATAGTACATATAAGGTTCGAAAAGTCACATATTATAGACAAAACTTTATTGACAGTTCTAAAAGCTAAATTACTTTTAGCAAAAACACAAAACTTGCTCATTAATCTGAAGAGTTTAAAAATAAAGTAGGGATAGAGAAAGCGTTATATAGACAACTAAAGTCATACAAATGACAGGAAATGCGTTTTTTGAAAAAGTTTAACCTATCTCACTTCATTTCCATGAAATGTAAACAATTGAACCCATAAGCAGTTGTGGAAGATGAACTGTTTTTAAATATTCTTGGTTTCTTTCTACGAATCTAATTATCTTGAAAAATGATAACAACACGTTCGCTTTACTTTTGTCTGGTGAGATTTCTAGTAAATGACTTTTTCTTTAAAAAAAGTAGAAAAACAGACAACGCACTAGAAAACCCCCCCATAATGAGTCGTTAAATTCATAGACCACTGGAGCAAGAATCAAAACATAATGAAATAGAGGAATAACAAACAATATCTTCCTGTACCTGAAATGATGGGGTTGAACTGAATCACATAATGAGCATGCTTCTCTCTCTCTCAAAAAAAATGAAGTTTAGCTGCTTCACGAGAATTGATAAACATGATCAACAAATTTTTTAAAAAAAAATCATGACTAAACTTCTTAGGCTGTTGTGAAAAAAAAACAGCAACATTACTACGTTCCTCCGCAGAAAAATAACTCAGACTAACTAGCTATTGTGGGTGGACGAATGGCAGACCTCATTATTTTTGCTGACCAATTTCATAGTAAGATTATACACATTTCTCGGTACTTCTTTACATCAGCCATTTTTATTTTCCTGCAGTTTCTTCTTATTTTACCTACTTTCGTAGACAACTATATTTTTTTCTCTTTCAGCTTTCTGCTTTCGTCCCACCCGTCGAGAATAAGAAAAAAAATGGCTGAAATTACTATCTGCCATCCCTTGGGGGAAAGAGAATATATGAATAGAATAAAAAAATAAACGAATGGTCAAAAGAAGAAAAAAAACGAGGATGAATGTAGTTGCACGTCAGATTACACCTGGAAATCTTTAGCTTTTTTAATGCTTCAATTTGTTCCGCAATTGGCGGTTCTATGTCGTTTATTACCTTTAGAATATCAACATCCTTCCAGGAAAATATTCTAAAATATCAGGGTTTGTTCGAACCGCTCGTCATCGGAAAATAAAGTCGTCAACTTTTTTCGTGGAATTTTCATGCTTTTTGGTTTTTCAATAGCAGATTTTTTGTTTCCAATGGATAGTGGAAATAATTTCTAGCTGTGGTCCGAAGGTGTGGAAAGTTTTAGTGGTTTGTCAACAATTATTGCAAAAGAGATTTGTTGATTTTTACTGCCCTTGAGATTGAATTGATTTAAACAACTAGAATATCAACATCGTTCCAAGAAAGTATTTAAAAATATTTTGGTATGTTTAAATCGCGTTCCAGGGGAAGATACAGTCGTCATGCTTTTGCTTGGAATGTTCATGGTTTTTGTGGTTCTGCCACAGCAGATTGTGTTGTTTTTAAGCAATGGGGGAAATAAGAGTCTGTTTGTTGTCCGAAGTTTTGAAAGCGTTTATGTTTTGTCTGTATTCTTTGTGAGAGATACAGCTTTAAGATTAAAATTTTTTAACTACTAGAATATCAACATCATTCCCATCAAGAACTCTGAAATGTTTGGGTGTGTTCGAAATGTGAAAATGTTTTTAACTAGTGAAATATCAACATAGTTCCGAGAAAGAATTCTAAAATATTTGGGCATGTTCGAAAAGCACTTCGTGAAAAAATAAAGTAGTCACGGTTTTGCGTGGAATTTACAATCCTTTTGTTTTCGTCAAAGCAGATATTTTTTCCGGAGGATGTGTGAATCGAGAGGAATCGAGGTGTGATCAGAGCGACGATCGAAGAGAGAAATTGTCTGTTGTAGTCAGGCAGTGTCCTGTTGTAGTCTGCCGGTTTTCCAAGAATTCATGTTTCGTCTATATTCTTTGCAGGAGATGTTTGCAGTTCTGGAATTTAATTGACTTAAAGTACTGGAATATCAACATTATTCCGAAAATGCATTCCAAAACATTTGGATGCGTTGAAATTTCTTGGAAAAGAAAAGTCGTTATGTTCTAAAGTAGAATGTTGACGGCTTTTTAATTTACTTTAATTTTTCTGGCACTGTTTTTAATTAATTAAATTGCAAGTCCTATCCAAAATGTAAACTAGTAAATATTTAGTATGGGTTTTTTTAAATTGTATTTTAAATTGAAAAATAATATTTCGCTTCTTTTCTTTTTTTAAATGTTATCATTGTAAATTATGTCTTTTACATGTATGAGGCTTTTTTTTGCACCGAAGATTAAGTTGCACAGCTTTTAATATTAAAAACGCATTAGTCTGTTCGCTAATATTTTTTTACGCATGATATTATATGAACTGTATAATTCGAGCATAGGCTCTACATTTAATAAGGGGTAATCTTGCCGTATCCTGCCACGGGCCGCGGGCCCTTCCCATTTTTTCAATAGATATGCAAAAATATGTTCAAATCATTTCTCCTCTATCCTTAGCCCCCTTCAAATCCAGGCCCTTCTGCTATGATACCCATAGCTGTCGGGGGCACAAATTCGAGCAACAATTCCGACGATTCGAATTTTTAAACACCTTTGACTAGGCTATACTGCCGTGTTATGCATAAATGTGGTATCCTACAGTGGAGCTCAAACTGAGATAAAACTCTTTAATGTTTTGCGCCACCATGTATTTGATTCAGATGAAACTTTTTCAGAATTTTTTAAAAATATTTCCCGTTCTCAAATGACCATATAATTTTATATTTTGGTGAAATACGTCACAAAGAGCCACCTGGTGACGATAACTCAATTTTGTTAGTAAGTGCAGATACGACTTTTGAGCTTAGCACGGCAGTATAGTACAATACATGAACTCATTTTTATTTATTAATCTATTTATTTTGTCCTTTCGTACTTTCATTTTTACTTATTTATATTTCTTAAAAAATAAATTTATTTATTTAAATAAACGAAACACCAGAATCATCAACAGTCAAAGAAATAGATTTTTTTTGCCTGTATTTACTTGTTCTCATTGCTAATAATTTTGTTTTCTAAATTGTTTCTTTTGGGCATCATAGTTGGCAATCAGAAGAATTCCATTCATCCCCATTCCGCAGGTTTTAATTTTCGTAATTAAATATTTCTACATGCACACGACTGCTGCATAACTCTAAACACATTTTGCATAGTTGAGAAGCAAACCTAATTTTATGTTGACAGTAATAAGAACGATATTTCAAGTACGCAAGATTATCAAAACGTGAGAGAAATTTTATCTTCAATTAAGAACAAATACAAGTCAAACAACAATTAAGCTCAGTTACAGAGGACATTTTCTGAACAAAAAGTCAAAACAGAATCAACCGAAAAAGAAACATTGCGTTAAGTGGCCAAAATAAAATATTATTGAATTCCAAAGCTGGCAACGACAATGCCACATTGATTCGCTGCAAGCTGAACACGTTCCATGTTACGCCATTTCTTTTATTGCCTTTCCCATCCCCCTAAATCTTCCCTGCCTTACGCGTTTGAGTCCGACTTAACCTGTCAAGAGGTTTTTTATCTCCTAAATTAGAACTTAATATTATAAAAACCAGTTGCTTGTCAATAAATTATGTAGGAGACTTCTACTTCTTTTGAAAACCTACCGCGAAGTGGAAGTCGAAGTGATTTACACCGGAATTATATTTAAGCCGTTGGCCATTGAGGTAATTTTTTTTCTCTGCACTAATGTCGGATCGATAAACTGTCAAATGAGCAAAAGGAGATTTTTTTAAAAGTATTACTTATAAAGTTAGTGTTTTGTAATATGATTTTTTCAAACGCTCAGGAAATTTCTTTTTGTAGGAAAAAAGAATGGTTCTTCAATTTCTACTGAAATTTTTTGCTAGTTGGATTATCATATACAGTGAACTCTCACTTATGCGCCGGCCCAAGGGACCAACAGAAAAAGGCGCATAAGTGAGAGAGACGTATAAGTGGACAAGCCTATTTGAAGGACAAAAACGCAACATAGGTTCTAATGAGAGAATGAATAAAAATGTTTCTATAAACAAGGGACATATTACTACGGTTTGGCAATTACTGTAACGTAACTACAATGATAAAGAGAAAACAAAAATTGTAGCATACCTAGTTACAAACTGTTCCCTTTAAAACGATCCATGATAGGTAACTGTTCCTCTATGAACTCTAGTTCATGGGGAAAAATGCCTTCCGTGAGCAATAAAGGCGAAAGATTAAAGATGAAAGTGAAGAAAAATGCTCTTTTTTTACAGAAAATAAATAATTCTTTTGTACATTTTACGGAAAATTCGGCGCATAAGTGAAGTATTTATCTTCAGAGCGATGCATAAACGAATGATACTATCATTATTTTGCTATGGAATGCGCTGGGACCATTTAAAATCGTCGTATAAGTGAAAAAGGCGCATAAATGAGGCGGTGTATAAGTGAGAGTTCACTGTATCAACAATAAAACCTCAACTACCCGAAATTCTTTTAAAAAGAACTCTGTACAACAACCATTTTTCTTGAAATTGCTCCTACTCCTTTTTTTTTTCTTTAGAGTGCATGTGTGCTTTTTTTGTTTAGAAAATAATATTACCTCAATTTCATAAAACAGAAATATCCGTGTATTTCATCCATTTTTGTTTTTTTTTTTTAATTTCAATAATTATTTTATGCGTTAATCATACATTTACTACACATTTATTAATTAAAATGAAGAGAAAAACTGTTAAATGCATTTTTAATTACACAAAGATAACTAAAGCATACTGTATTAAATTCAATTAAACTTTAAAGCGTTATCTAGCTTTTGTGACAATTACTGAATAAATTCCTTGTTTATAATTACAGTAAAGTAATTAAATTTATCAAATTTATTAGTTACTATGTAAGCTGTATGTGTTTAAATCTAGATTGGAAATCCCTGAAGTCTCCTGACAGCCACATTTAAGTACTTTTTCTTATCCGGAATTTATCCGTTTTATTTCGGTAAAGTTAAAAATAAGTAAATAAATAAACTAAAAACAGTTATAAATTGAGGGCAATACATGTAGGTAACAATTTTATTCAGCTTAAACTTCATAAATAAATAAAAAAGAGTACCACTGAAAAATTATGAAACGACATACGTGGAAGAAGTAATTGAAAGCGTTATGAAATACCCAACATAAGCACGAAAAATATACCTTTGAGCTTAAAAATGAAAGCAAATAAAACTAGTATGAGCAGGAACACAGCAGACATGTGTATAATAGGCGTTAAAATGAACGCTTTTATCAAAGCGAAATTTTAGGCTGATGGATGACGTCTATTAACCCATAAGCTAAAATTTATTCATTGTATTGGGAACTTTCAAAAAGAACAATTTTATTGCTAGCCTCAATTTTTTTCAAATGTTTCATTTAAAATCATTTAAGTTCCCCAATTCAATAGCGCAGTTCCTAATTGAGTATGATTAAACAATTCTATTGTGCACTAACTAAAGCTAATTATTTCAACTAAGGTGCATTTTCGAAACATCCAAAAGGGCATTGAAGTTTAAAATCGATCTTACTTATCAACGAATTTTTACAAGCAAAGAAATATCTTTCCTTTTTATCTTTTAAAAGTATTCATTAAATTCCGGGTCTTTTCTAAAACTAGCTGAAATAACCGAAAACCTTAAAATCCTTTTCTATACAAAGTATAAAAGATTTCTTACCCAAGTTCGTATTTTTTCTTAGAACAATTTAAACTACTTTTCTTCGATACATCGCATTTATATTTAACGTTTCTCTTCCCGTGCAGTTTTTTTATTTTTTCATTTTTTTTTTTAAATTACGTACTGCATTATTTATCCAAGAGAAATAAGGAACTAACATCAAAATGGGCAATATAGGTTGTATTCAACCTCTGGTTTCTCATGTAAGTACAAAACTGAGAAAAATGAAATATTTTTTTTGTTTTCCAAAATGTTCTTTTGTGTTTTGCATACACGTTAACATATAAACAAACTATGTGACATACTCTTTTTTTTTCTCTTTCAAAATTTACGTTACAGGTTAATTAAAAAATACCTTTTTTAAAGCCTGGTTTAAAACCTAAATATAAAAGCAAAGTGTTTAGTGGATACAAGCAAATTTTACCTGAAAAAAAAAACTTTAAAGAAAAGAAAGGAATTTTTTATTGTAAAATAAAAGATTTCATTTAGAGAAAGAGAGAGAGAGAGAGAGTCTGAAAAACCCTGGGTCACTAGAAAAAATATATATATACCTTTGCTCTATCTGAAAAAAACAGAATGTAATGTTTTGTCAAACTTCTTATTACTGTCTGTTTGCGTCTGTCTTTCATTTGGAAAAGGGAACATAGGATTAGGATTAGGATGCGCACTTCCCGATGCCTTCAGTTTTTGTTCACTTGCTACTTCCTCAATACATTTCCCCCTTATTTCGAGAAAATCAGAAGAGACTTGGCGCGTGCGCAGATTCGACGGAGGTCTCGAAAAAATGTTAGAGAGTACTCTCTCTCTCTCGCTCTTCTGTCTTCAAAACTCTAAATAAACAAAAATTTTGAATTCAAATATTTATACATGTAAAAATTAAAGTTTTGAATCATCAACAGTTTCTAACTTACTTCTGAACGACATATTATTAACGTCAGACGTATGTGTAATCTCAAGGAAAAATTTAAATAAGTCACTGCATTAAAACCTAATTCAGAATTGAAAAAATAGATATTCAGTCACCAATTAAATTTTTAAAAATGTCGATTTACAAGAAAACAAAATAGTGCCCATATCTGTAGACACCTGCAGTATATTTAATGGTCTTCCAAGCATTCAAATCAGGAAAATAGTTTCAGATTATTTTTTATTATTTTATTTCAGATTTCAGCAAACATATAACTTTTAGATATTTTATAACACACACACACACAAGTATTTTCCCTCTTTTAACTTAAATTTTATTTAAAAAAATGTGCAGCTGTATTAACTAACTATTTTTTTACCTTGAAACTTTAAGTTGTACTACATCACAAAATGATACTTAAGTTATATCATCCATATCACACTAAACTCTGAGGGGGGGGCTTTGTCAGCCTCTGTAGGATAATATATCCTTTGTTGAATTCGGAGAATCAATGTAAACTTCAAAAAATAAATAAATAAATAAATAAATAAAATAAATAAACAAATGAATATACACGATATTAAGCCGAAACATTTCCTGAAAGAAGATATTGAATTTAACAACGACAAATTTTTAAAAACCTTTATATTTATAACAATAAAAGCAGATGAGAGCAGTAAAATCCTTATGTTTTTATTGCTGAATCAATTACATGCCTACAGGATTTGCCAAAGCAGTTTTTAAAGGAAAAAAATCATAACACGTATTTTTATATGAAATAATGTTTCCTACTCAAAATTACCGAAAAAAAGAAAGCGTAAAACTATTCAAAAGAGCGCTGTGAAAATTCTTAAGAAAACTTCAGAAAAAGAATCATTCCAAGCGCATTAAATCTTTTTCTTATTTCTATAGATTCCAATAAAAATTGAAACTAATTCCAATCAATTACCCTTAAGGATTGAAAAAGTAATCATTTGAAAAGGTCATCAAAAAATCTCTCATTTTTTCTTAATTTAGAATTATTTCAACCACATCCAAAAGGGATTGCTTTCAATAAAAGTACAGTTCGAAAGAAAAAAAATAGCCATTAAGTGCGACTAGTTTATATTTTTCAAAGAAAGCAGGTATTTTTTTCCGTTGTGAGAAGACTTTTTTAAACTTTTAAAACCTTTCATCGAAGAAAGTGTTTTTCGGAAATTGAATCATGGAATTGTTCTGAGCTATTACCCTTATGGCTTTTTTTCTACCATCATTTAACAAGACGTATAGATAGATAGATATAGATTAGATCTATAACTCAAGTGCTATCTTCGGACCAAGCTAAAAAAAAAAAAAGAAAAGTGAAAGTTGTAGTAGCTTTTCAGGAGATGACATCCTAACCATGATGAATGTTTTAGTTTTATTAGGATTGCGTCCCTTGTCAGCAATTTTTTCAAAGATTTACTACTTTCCTTTTTTCTTTCATTTTTGAATAACGGTGTAGATTTTCCGATATTAATTGTTTCCATAAAGATATGATGAGGCTTTTCTTTTTAATGCGGAAGTGCTAGACTTTTTTTTTTTTTATCGAGGAATTATTTTTAAGGGTCATTCATTGAATAACGCTACGCATCTAATGTTAAATGCAACTCGGATTCAAATTTTTTGTGAAGCGTTTAATTTTTTTTTCTGTTGCTTGAAAACGTGTCTTATTGTCATTAAAAAATAAATAATAAAAAGAATAGTTTTGTAGCTTTCATTTAAAAAATTGCTTCCTGAATAATGTAAACTAGGATTTTCCAAATACCATTCATTCCTTTTGAGTGCATGAAAAAATTTTAAAAACAAGATGAAAATTAAGGAAAATATTCAAACGTTAAATCCACCAAATTTACTGATAATTGCATACATTTATTTCGGGGTGACAAGAAACGCTTTTTCAAAGCAAAAGAGTTGGCCATAGGGATGAAAAGACATCTAACAAAAGCAGTTAGACAAAATAGTAAACAACTTATAGAAAAAAATAGAGGATAAACAGAACAATATATATAATCTAAGAAATAATTAGAGTAGAGGACGGTTAAAGCCGTAAAAGCAAAACAAAAAGAGCTCCTTGTAACCTCTAAACACGTGTATTGAGTTCCCTACAAATTTGTACGATTTAGCGATGTTAATATGAGCAATCTTTTAACATAAAAATTTTTCCACCTTAATGATTTAAAAAATATTTATTATATTTTCAAGGGGTTTGTTTTTCGTACTGTTTTGCAAATGTCACTAATTCTTTATTATTTTCATTCATGCAGATAACTTCTAGCTGCAAACAAAATAGCTTCATTTTTCATTGTTAATCACTTGCTACCGCAGTCACTTTAAGTTCCCTTGAAAAAGAAATACTAATTACTTTCCTAAATCTCTCTTTTTTAAATTTAAGAACATTTTATTTCAATGAAATTTTTTTTAAATATAATATAAAGTTTTTTTCTTTTTCTATTTTATGAAGTGTTGTCTTTTGCGTAAATATTTGTACAACGGGACAAATATTTATTTTATACTTTCCAATTTACTTATTCTAAAATAAAATTTATTCAAAATGAAGTGTAAAATTGCTTCTGAAACAAAAATATTTTTATGCAATTTTTCACATTTCTTAGCTTGATTAATATTTCTTTTACGCATCACACAGCGAGTAAAGCTATTTTGAATACTTACTAACTATAAAATCCAAAAAAAGACTTTTCTTTTTTTATTATTTCACGTTTTGCTCCCCTGCCTCCCCCTTGCCATAATAAGCTCTCTCCCTTTCTCTTTGAAAACATAAATAAATAAAAATTAAAGTAAACTATTATTTTTCGCTTTGACTATATACTATTGTCAAAAAATACGATTAGTTTTTTTAGGTCGCATTCGGCAACATCTTAAATGTTTTCGAAAACATGAAAATATTTTTCAATTTTACAAAAGATTATTTTCTTCCAACATTTCAATCATTTTATTTCATTAAACTAAATCTTTTATAAAAGGAAATAAGAATGTTTTATGCTGGTTAAAATAGAGAAAATTGAATGTTTTTCTCACGTTTTTACCTATGCATTGTTTCAAATATTTGAGACTGTCATTTTCGCTTGCTTCCCATTTAAGTATTCCCGTATTGTTTCATGGTGAAATGTGATCAAAATGAAAGTTTGAAAGGAATTTCTCAGGTTTGTTTTTATTGTGTAACGGGAGTTTAAATTAAGAGACAATTTTTAACAGCAAATTCATTTTATGTAAAATCCATTCCTACACACGGAACCTTTTTTAAATTAGAGAGAATGAAAGTAACCATAAGTCAATATTTTTTTTTAATTGCCGAAAAGTTTAGTAATTTTACAAAGACGGTTATAAATAACCATTGAAAGTGAATAACAAGAAAAAAAAGTCTGATATTTTGAGCCGAATTTTTTTTTGGGGGGGGAGGGGGGATCTATCATTTAGCCAATGGCATTCATTTGAATTTGAATTCAAATTATGCTTTTCACAATCACGAATTGAGACAGGACCCTACTCGTTGTTTCTACAAATGGAATGAAATGAAAATAGAAAAGAAATTCCTAATCGCCATATTATGACTGGTGATTTTCTAGATCATGTAATACGACGCATACCCATAAAAAATGCTAACTAGGATGAGTCAATAAAGATATGGTTTTTATAGCAGATTTACATCATTAAGATTATATGCACAGCATAGACTGTATTGATATTTTCATTTCTTAGCAATCTTAAATAATGTGAATGAGTAGTATGAAAATTTTGTACTCGAATGAAGTTTCTTAAAAAATAAAAACGTTTTCAAAATTAAAATCTGCTTGGGTTATACTTTGGAAGAAGGACAGAAGAAGAATAAACACAAACACTGGCTAATTGTAACCGTGACGACGAAAATTAGCCTCTGCAAATAAAGAGCTAGACTTATTCTCATCGTCATGGTAATGTGATAAATCCAAAATCCGTCAATGACCGTCAAGTGAAAGCTACGAGCAATTGTGAAAACAGAAAAAATTGTTCACTGAATATTGCAGCAAATACGAACTAGTAAAATATTTCTCAACAGGCAAAGAAGGAAAAAACACAGAAAAACAAAGACAAAAAAAAAAAAAAAAAAACGTTTGTGAAATTTACGCACGGCTGCTGGAAACCAACTGCAGGTAGGCTGAAAAACGTCGTTGTTTTGCGAAGACAAATAATAAATAAACAGCGAAGCGACCTAAAAAGCTCAGTGAATGGTAGCAGTGGAAAGACAAACGATTCCAGAAACGACCAGACTCACTGAGCTTTAACTGCCGCTTGCCTCCCCTCCCCTGTCATTCATGGGGAGATCATTGCGGGACAGAGGGAGGGACAGAACAAAAAGTAGGGATAAAAAAGAACGCATAGAACTTGAAAAGGCGGACGATTCTGCTAGGCGAGCTTGTGGACAAGCTCGGTGATTAATGGTTGCCGAGCTATCCCGGATGTGGTGCATGCGAGCAGAACTGTGATGTTCCTCGATTTCATTGTTTAGTTCTCAAATTTTGACTAGCTCATGGTTAATATGAAACATTTAGAGATTGGAATTCTTACGCATATAACTGAATTTTATTGAACCGTGACCGTAGCAAAAATTTAAATCCCGCTCAGACTTTTTCATTTTTTCAATTTTTTCTCCTAAGAATGGCATTATCTACGCTACGTAACATTCTGTTATGATCCTATACTTTGAGTTTTTAAAGACTTTCATAACTCTGACTTTCGTATAAGGTATATAAAGGTAGATAAAAATTTAGACAATAATTCTTTTATTTGCAATAAAATATCTTATTCTTACTTGAAATTTTTAAACAAACCGGTAAAGGCGGACAATCCTTCTAAGTAATTTCGTGAATAAATTCGGTAATTGATAGTTGCTGAGATGGGATGGATGCGATCAGAACTATGATGTTCCTTGACTAGTTCTCAAACTTTATCACATTCATAACTAATATAAAATATTTAGAGCTCATTGTTCTTGTGCATATTGCTAGTTTCGCTTTGAACCATAGCCATAACTAAAATTTAACTCCCGGTCACGGTTTTTTCATCCTCAACTTCAAATTTGACAAATACTTCTTCACATATCAGTTTACCAAAATGTATCTAAATATGCAATCATGGTCCTATATGATAGTTTTTTGAAGACACATTTTTATAGAAGTTCTTTAGAATATGGAAGTTAAAACTTTTCTATTTAGTCTAAAAAATCTATTTTTCACTTAAAAATGATGACAATAAAAGCATAGAATTTGAAAAGTGAATGGGCTCTGCGAAGCGAGCTTGTGGACAAGCTCGGTGATTAATGATTGCTGAGCTATCCCGGATGTGGTGCATGCAAACAGATCTGTGATGTTCCTTGATTTCATTGTTTAGTTCTCAAATTTTGACTTGCTAGTGGTTAATATGAAACATTTACAAATTAGAATTCTTATGCATTTTGCTTAACTAACTTTCATTCATCCATGACCGAAGCAAAAATTTTCATCCTCAACTTCAAATTCGACAAATATTTCTTCACACATCAGTTCATCAAAATGTATCTACATATGCAATGATGTTCCTATATTCTGATTTTTTGAAGACATAATTTCTTTTTAAAAAGTACTTTAGAATATGGAAGATGAAACTTTTCTATTTCGTCTAAAGAATCTATTTTTTGCTTAAAAATCTCTACTAATAATAAAGCTGAAGGTTTGTCTTTCTGTCCTTCTGTCTGTCTGTTATGCGCGTAGCGCCAAAACCGTTCGGTCGATTTTCATGCCACTTGGTACAAAATTAGTTTGTAGCATGTAGTTTTGCACCTCGAAGCGATTTTTCGAAAATTCCATTTCGTTCTTTTTCTATTCGAATTCTTAGCGGAAATATGATAAAATAAGGAAGAAATATTTCACACACATTTTCAAGTCTTATGTCATTCGAAAGCTTGAAATTTTCTGCATAAAATGAAGTTTTTTCGAAGTTTCTACGATCATCAGGAGAGCTGTAACAATTGTTTTTAGAATCCCGGAATTCAAGGCTTACCTTCAGCAAAGCAAGCCAAACGATTCTAAAATGGTTTTGCTCGAGAATAAAATTTGTTTGAAAAGATAGATGAAATGAATTATTTTATCAACGGAAATCAACTTTCCATGTTGCTACCATGGTTACGTGCTCATACTTATTTTTGTTTCGTTATTTTTCCAGCGTTGCCAGACGTAGTATTTTTGATACTACGGTAGTATTTTTTCGGCCCAAATAAGGAGCGTAGTATTTTTCTGGCAACCATGTTTCCAATATACTAATGACTTACTTAAAAGATTTGGCGGATTTTTTTTTTAATTTTCATAGATTTCGCATTTCAGCAACATTTATTTTGGCAACGTTTGGAAACAGTAGTATTTTGTAATATTTTTTTTAGAGGAGGCGTAGTATTTTTTGTTTCAATTATCTGGTAACCCTGTCTTTTTCCCGGTGAAAATGCTTTGGGACCTTACTTGGCGCGTTTTCGAAAAGTCACCACCTGTCGCGTTTTTGCGTGTCTCGCGGAATTGAAAGCTCCGAGAGAAACTACGCAAAATAGTCAGGGTTACCACGTTGGCACGCCTATCGCCCATTTAGCGAGAAAAGGGTATCTAAAGCACAGATTAACCAAATATCGTATCAATTGCGTTATTGCATCGTTCTTTTTAAAGTGTTTCATTTCGGAAAATGTATTGTTTTGTTTTTAAAACTAGGAAAGGAAACTTTCTTCTTCTTTTAAACTTTGGTAAGATTTCTGTTGGTTTCTGTGAGCAACAAAATTGTTCTTATTTTCTCTTTTGGCTTATTTTTGTGCATCTCTCCTTGGGGTTGCATTCGAATGTTCCAAAGGGGTGTTTTACCCCTTTTATGGAGTAAATCAGTATTCATTTCAATGCAGACAAAAGTGATATGAATTGGCACGACCACTTGACGATATATCGCCAAGCTTTTGGTCGCCAAGTATTTGCCGCCAATCTGGCGACATATCGCCAAGTTGGCGAAAAAAATTGTTTTATTTTTTTATTTGGACTCAATTTGGCGCTATTGGCGATATTTTGCGAAAAATCCACTGAATGATGTTAAAATCGGCGATATTTAGGGGATTAATCATTGTAAAACATTTTTTTTGCATTGTTTCATGGCAAACTAGGGATATAAATGTTTGAACTGTTATCTTGCTCACTCCAAGCACTATTTTAGCACTTAAGGCATCTACTAAGAAATTTACACATAAAAATAAGTAGCGTGGGGTCCATACCAGATTTTTATATCATACTTTGAATTAATTATAGTTGAATTACAACTAAAATAGAGCATTTTTTCTGCTATATCAATTATTTTACAAATGAACTTTTAATTTTATACCACGGGCAAAGCCGTGCGGGTACCGCTAGTAATGATAATAAAAGCATAAAACTTGAAAAGTGGACGATCCTACGAGGAGAGCTGGTGGACAAGCTTGGCGATTAATGGTTGCTGTGCTATCCCGGATGTGGTGCCTGCAAATAGAACTGTGACGTTCCTAGATTTGATTGTTTAGTTCTCAAATTTTCAAATATCATCCAAGCATACTATTATGATCCTATATCTTAAATTGAGAAAAAATCATACGTTATGAATTTTGTATATATTTTTTTCCATGGTAGATAAGATTCTGGATTATACGATATTCCTATTTGGCTTAAAAAATCTCTTTTACACACACCAAATGACAATAACAAAAGCGTGGAGGTTGAAAAGTTTGAATGAAAATAGAAACATCCTAATTGCCAATATGGCGGCTCCCTGCTCGATGTAAAGTAAACCAAACATAGCAAAATACACAGATGATTTAGTTTTTAGCTGACCCGAAACAAATATGTCAAATGCGACTAAATATACAGATTCTAATAAATAAAAAAGGGCATTTGCAAATGGGTAATTCTCCAAAAACCTGGCATTTTGGACTCACAAACTCTATAAAAATAAAAATGCTTAAAAAAATCTTAAAAAAATCATACTTCCTTCTTGTTAGGAGCTTATTAAGAGAAAAATAGAGGAAACTCACTTTAAGTATGCTACACCCCAAAAAAGGGGGGGGGTCAATTTTTTCAAACCGAGTAAAATTCGTCTGAAAAACAAGAAATAAATAACTAAATAAAAGAATTATTTTACAGTTACATTTTTTAATTTATCGTCTGCCAACTTTTTATCATAATCTTAGTTCTGAACTAATGTTTGGTAAATAAATCCATCTATTCTACAGGATGTTTTACCAGCGCTTTAAAAGTAATGCTAGAGTGACATTTTTTTGCGCCAGGAGAGGGACATTTTTATCAAAAAAGGGCTGATATTTCTACCCGGAATTATATAGAAGGTAAATAATAGTATTTTTCTCTTTTATTCTCTTAACTCAATTACACACTGCAGGCAGAATTATTATTCTTATTTTATTTAGAACAGAAATGTTGGCCAGGAGAGGGACATCGAAAATGTTACATACCTCATTTTGAACTAAGGAATAATAATACGAACAGCAGACACATTCTATGGACAAAATACTCCATGAATCCAAAGAAGTGATGAAAATAAACAGTGTTATAGTACTGCAGATTCAAAATTCCTTCTTTTTGCCTTTAATAATTGATCCAATTTGTAGGCCAGGAGAGGGACATGCAATCTGGGGACAAACTTCAAAATGATGTATCTGATTATATAATCATTTAAATAAGCTAAAACAACACTATATTACACTCATAACTATACAAAATTCAACACTACAAGTGGAATTTGTGCAATGTTCACGTAAATTTTTAAAATAATTTATTTACATTTTAGAAACAGGGTGGGACACGCAAGAAAGGTGACTTTTTGGCTATTCAAAAATTTTTGTAGAAAAAAATAAATGAAAAATTGCTTCAATATGAATTGAATAACATCAGAATAAGTATTTCTAACAATTAAAAAAATAAAAAAACTTTCTAGGTCAAATAATTTTTGTGATGTCCTACGGGGACATCATATTGTTCGGATTTTGGAGAATCACCCAAATACGAATACGATAAATCACGTTTTTGAAAATCAGAAAAAGAGCTACTAAACTACTACGCAATGAACTAGACTCGTGAAACTTTCACAAATAAATAATACTTTTGACAGCAACTCACAAGGAAATATCACCATTGACGACACCTAGTCTCGGACCATGGACATTAGGGAGGAAACCGCGCACGAGAACGAAATATGTCTATTTTACCCAAAAATTTTCAAGCTAATATTAAGATTCTGCAGGCTCAATAACATTAAAAAAATATTTAGATTTTTTTTTTTTGATGATTTAAAAAATAAATTTTGAGCTTGAGGGATACATCTGTTCATAACAAGGCCGTAGCCAGCGGGGGGGGGGGGGGGGGGGGGGTCAGGGGGTCAGAACCCCCCCCCCCCCCCGAAATTTTCAAACCTCAAAAATTTTTAAAAAGTATTCAACTAAAAAAAAAAAAAAAAAGAAGATTTCAGGGTTTGATGGTCAGAGCCCCCCTGAGGTTTTTGATGATCCAAAGAAAAATTAGAATAATAAATAATAAAAAAAAAATCATTTGAATAAACTTGAATAGTTCTGCTCTCCATTTCGCCAAAGGAGTTTTTCGTGGATTAAACTTCCAAAAAAAAAAGAACAAAGCTTTGAAATTCTTTAATTATTTTTTCTTCAATTTTTCAAACATGATGTCGTCATAAATTCTGATATCGAGGGCGTATTTAAAGGGGGGGGGGCGAGGGGGCCCGGCCCCTCCCCCCGAAATCGAGAAAGATTTTTTCAAAAGTAGGTGTTCGGTTCGTGTTTGCTCAAAAAAAAAAAAAAACCTTAAGAAAAAAAGTCCACTCTCTTGTTTTCAAAGGTGTATATAAGGTAAGGCCCCAGAGGGTCTTTCCCTCCTATACCTCTCCCCCCCCCCACAAAAAAAATCGGATTTTTTTTAAATAAAGGTAGTTATTATTATTCGGTTTTAGTTTACTCTAAAATTATTTACATACTTTTAGCTTGAAATACATAAATAAATACAGTCAACTCTCACTTATGCGCCTGCCTTAGAGACCAACAGAAAAAGGCGCATAAAGTGAGAGAGACGTATCAGTGAACAAGCCTATTTAAAGGACTAAAACTCAACATAGGTTCCAATGAGAGAGTGAAAAAGAATGTTTCTATAGAAAAGGGACATATTACTACAGTTTTGCAATTACTGTAACGTAACTATAATGTTAAGAGAAAACAAGTTGTAGCATACCTAATTACAAACTGCTCCCTTTAAAACGATGCATAATAGATAATTGTCCCTCTCCGAACTCTAGTTCATGCGGAAAAAAATGCCTTCCGTGACCAATAAAGGCGAAAGATTAAAGAGGAAAGTAAAGAAAAATGCTTATTTTTTAAAGAAAATAAATACATTTTAACACATTTTAGGGAAACTTCGGCGCATAAGTGAAATATGTATCTTTAGAGCGACGCATAAACGAACGATACTATCATTATTTTGCTACGGAATGTGCTGGGACTATTCAAAATCGTCGTATAAGTGAAAAAGGCACATAAATGAGGCGGCGTATAAGTGAGAGTTCACTGTAAATAATTATGGCTAATAATAATTCGTTAGCTGGCACCAGGCAGTGGTGCAACCCAAGAGGGTCAGGGAGCCCTTGCGCTTTACTCAAGAGAAAAAAGAATGTGTCTTGGGAAAATGAAGATATTTCAATTAGAAAACGCACGGAAAAAATCCTAATCATTTTGAATAGAAATCTTTAAATGAAAAAATATTTAGCACATGTAGATTATTAGTCAGCAAATTACGTTTCTCTCTTTCTTCTCATTCCCCCTTTTTTTTCTAGTCAGTCAGGAAATAAGAGTCTTTAAAATAATGCTACACTCAATAATTTTAAAATAAAGTGTAATCATTCCTCCCCGGCAAGAAATTTAAAATAGAGTGCAATCATTTTCGGATTTTGTTTTTGCACAAATAATTTCTAAACTTTCAGCTGAACAAAACAAAAAAATCGAAAAGAGGTAGAAGTCCAAGCCGGTCGAGCTAGAAGAAGCACGTAATTTTCAATCTCTATACCAGTGGTGAAATTAAAGAATAGAGTGCCTTCTCAGTGCGGGTTTAGGGTAGGAAGTCGAGGCCGTATATCCGCCAAGCATGAATTCAAAGAAGGCTCATGACCCCCCTTAAAGAGTCCAATGATATCTTAAAATTTCGCTTTTACAACGTGTAATTTAATTGCAGTTTCAAGACTTCAATGCCCAAAAATTTTCGGAAGAGAGTTCTTTTCCACCTTCTTCTTCAATACCTTGGTCAAACATTGCCTCAAATGGCATTTTAGAGATTTAAAATTCAAACAGTTAACGGTAGTTGATATCCCCCTTACTTTTCTATAGGCTTTAGCTCTAAAATGTGTTTTTAGAAAAGAGAGAGCTCCCGAATTACAGTTTCTATCCCCAAAAATTTCCAGACGAGTCCCTAAATCCTTTTATTTTCCTAAATGTTGTCAGACAAAGCCTAAAAGCAGTTGTTCCTATCAAGAATCATGGCGTAAGCGGCGTTTTTGAATTATTTTTAAGGGGAGTTTTTAAAAGTTTTTGTTTTCTTATTTTTTTTCACGTGTGGCTCTCGTTTTAAGAGGGATCTTCGTGGAACTCTTGGATGATAAGTTTTTGCTCATGGGGGTCATGGGCACCTCTGCTAAAAGTAAAATTATAAACCTTCAGTTTCAAAAATAGAGCTTAAAATTGCATTCTTGAAGCTTCAATGCCGCAAAATTTCGGGGCACAGCGCTCGAATCCTGCCTCTTCTCTTGATGGTATTAAAGATAACCTAAATTAAATTGTTTTTAATACAGTAATTTTGAAACATTTCGGGAATGAATGCTTGCTAATGTTACTACCAAAGATGGTCTAAAGTAAAGATGGCTTAAGGTTGCAATTTTGAAAATTTTCGGAGGGAGATCCCTAACCATTTTTTGTCTCTTAGCGTCTCCAAAGAGAACGCGAAATTGCGCATCTATGTATTGAAAATTTTTTTAGGGGAGGGTCTTTGAACTTTTACTTCCCAAAGATAACTTAAATGAGACTTCAGTTCAAAAAAAAAAAAAAAAAAACTCATCTTCTTTTCTTTTATTCTATCATGAAGAAATATATCCTGAGTTGTTCTTCCATGTTAAAATATTTCAGGAGAGATGCCCCGAGTCTTCTCTATTCCTTTAACGTCACTAAAGATAGCCTGAAATTGGTTTTTAGAATTTAAGTTTCCGTAAGTTTTCCAAGGGAGTCTTGATCCTCCAACGCCATTAAAGGTATAGCATAAATAATTTCAATTTTAAGAAAAGTTTTGGAGGGGATCTAAAACTTTGTAATTTTCTATCTTTTCCAAAAGTTAATATTTTAATTCAATTTGAAAATTTCTACCTGTCTTACAGTAATAGCGAAAAAAAAAAGAAAGTTGGGGGGGGGGGCGGGCTAAACTTGATTATATGGGCCCCCTCCGAAATAAAAACCTATATACGCCACTGTCTGATATCTTTATTTGAAAAATAATGCAGGAGAGGAGAAAGACTTCTTTCCTTCTCCCCAACAGCCCATTGATTAACGTGTTGATCAAAAGAAGTTTGTGAGGGCTTAGGGCGGCACCCTAAAGCTGTTTTTTGTAAAATTTGGTTATATTATTGGATTTTAACAAATGACCTCAAAAACTTTAATACAGTCTCAAAAGCAGGATGGATTTTACTGTAGATATCCCCTTTGCAATTCAAAGTTCCTTTCTTGTGAAATAAGATGAGAAAAAAAAAAACATTTTTGTGGTATTTTCAGTTTTTAATTTTCATGAAATAAATCAATCCACCCAGTAAATAACCGACCGTTAATTTTTCGCTCTAAAAAGTGAAGGGCAGGTCCCCTTTACTTTTGGAAGTGAAGGGGAGCAGCTGTCTCCTTGCCCCCCCCCCCTCCGTACAAGCAGCCTATGCTCCCATTGCATCATAAGGCTTGTAACCTCTTGTTTATTATTTTTTTTCAAACTAACTTTCTTCATTTCGAACCCCCCCCCCCCGAAAAAAAATCCTGGCTACGGCCTTGGTTCATAATGATCTTTGAAGGGTTTAAGACTTTCTTAAATTTCGATATGTACGAATCATCTGAAAAGTAGATACAAATCTGGAAGGTAATTTTTTTTTATTTAAACTAAAAAATTTCTTTGCCAAACAAATGTCCAGGGTAATAATGATAATTGTAATTTGAAAAAGACGTAGTACTGACATCTGTCATTGCACAACTAACAAGTGCCCAAAATACAAATAAATAGATAAACAAAGTATTTTATGAGGCAGCTACCATCGTACTTAACAATTAACAAATGCTCAAATATTTAAGAAAAAGAACATTTGTGAGACACCTGTCATTGCAAATAACTTAGTGTCAAAATAAAACTGCTTTATGAATTTTGAATCTCACCAGCTGTAGCAAAAAGAGGAATTCCATTTTACTGCCAAATTGGCATTGTTCCCAACATGTTATCTTTGCTGAGACTAACGAAGAAAACTGAATGAAACTTCAAACATTAAACCAGAGATGTAAAAAGGATTTTACTTAAATGCCAAAATTAAAGCAAATTGAACGGCAATTTTGAGATGATTTATTTTAAAGCACCAATCCTTTTTGTTTTTATATGCAATGTTTGTATAAGTTTTTGCAATTATTAATAATATGGCATAAAGTACGGTAGTTATTCAGTTTTTAAATAAAATTAACTACTCAAAAACCTTTTTAAATTAAAATTGTTAATGTATCGTATCACATAAATATTTTATAATTTATGATTTTAGAAATTTTGCTGTATTTAGGTGAAAGAAAAAAACTCAGCGAAAAAAAAAATTACTCTTGTATAAGCCACGAAAACTAACAAAAACCTGGATAAGGGTGATGAGGTTTTTCCTTACAGACAGTATTACAGTTGTTTGTTTATGTATTCATTTTGTTTTAATTTTTAATTTCAATGATTTCAAAAATCTTTTTACGTGAAATTAAAGTATGTATTCATCATGTGCACTACATTTATTGCGTGCATCCTTACGATACCGTGCTACTGGTCCCTCCCATTTTTGTCAACAAAATGAGTTTCATCATTCGCTTCCCCCCTCCTTTAGGGCCACTTTTTCGCCCGGGTCTTATTGCTATGGTAATTTTAGCTCACCTCAGAGCCATGGAGTAGTGCATGCTGATATTTCACAAGTTGATAATATTCAGAGTTTTATTCTGTGTATTGAGAATCCTCTAACTCCTAAAAATTTTAGTTCTGGTCGCAATAGCGTACAGTAAACTTATTGAAAGTCTCTCACTCACAAACAATTTGTTTACAATTAGGAAGGGGTTGCCCAATACCCATGAATGGTGTCACACTTTATTTTGGCATTTTTCCATTCCCCCTTTTTGTCACTAAGTGTGACACTTCACTTTACTTCCTCCTCCTTTGTCTCATGTGACCAGGAGCGCCCCGATGGGAGGTCACAGGAGGTCAATGTTACCTTCCAATACTTTCCGTATTCGGCACATTTTGCTGACGGTTCGGCAATTTGAAGACAATATTGCAACATTGAGATTATTTGTTCTTTTTCGAATTTTTGAATTATGTTTTAAAAGATGACTAATGTTTTTTCTTACTATATGTTATGCATGTACAAAATGTGTGCATGCTTGTATTTTATCATTCGATAAAATTGGAACTTCATTCTTAAAATTGATAACTCCCCCCCCCCAAAAAAAAAAAATAGTTCGGGGCGTCCGTGCATGTCAAGCAATTTTTCATCAGCTTCTGTTTCAAAATTCCGCGATGTCATACTTCTTGTTAAGACTTGTCACAACTTCACAAAACCTCTCAAAGTCATCATTTGTGCACGACCTTTGTACAAAACTGATTAAGTGCCTATCTCTTCGAATTAAGTCAATTCCACCACACATGCAATTCGCATTAGTCAAATCGTATTATTTTACAATCTCACCGTACGCAACAGAAAAAATAACAAAAATAAAAAACGCTTCAAGATCTTCTATTTATTTTTTTTTTTTTGATGAAAGCTTACCAACTTTTCATTCGGACATATTTTTCATATTTTTCTCCATCCAGCTGCTGCTGCAGTCACTTCTAGGCACGCTTTCATGCATCAGAAGAGATAAGACAGAAAAAAAAAGACTAACCTTTGATCTTAACGGCTTTGGGTCGGATTATAATAAGGAAGCAACAGCTACGAATTTCATCCAGTCCTCAGTTCATTTATATTTAAAAGCATAATCCTGGTATGTCTGTTATCGATGTTATTTATAGCGAATGAAATTCGATGACGGTTGCTGTTCAGCGCTAATGCTAACCATTTATAAATGTGTCGTGCAAAGTTTTTTGCACCACTAAGAGCATTTATTATCGACAAAAACATGAGTTGACATTTCCGGAGTGTCACTTTGGTGATGTTACGCAGACGCTTGAAGAATGTTGTGAGATTATTTTGAAACTTAGTCTCTTTAATTTCAAGGCATGTTAGTGAATGTGATATCCTTTTAGAGAGCTGATTTTTTTCCGGTAGGGAATTTTCGAGTACATTTTAGTATTTATTTCTGTGTTGGAAATTTTTTTCTACCTTTTGGGAGACTTACTGTTTATTATTACTAATAGCATTATTATTGTTATCAAATAAAAATCCTTCACAGCAAAAGTCTTTTTTTTTTTCAGTTTAAACTTTACTAAACGTTATTATTTATAAATGCTCTTTGAAATTTAACTGTTAATTATTATGATGATTTGTTAACATTTTGCATGATACTTTCTACATTTTGTAAGATTTCAAAGTTCCTTGTTATTATTTTTAAACAAAAGTATTTTAGAGCGAACATATGTTTTCCCGTTTGAACTTTACTGAACATTAATAATTATTATGTATATAGAATTTTTAACATTTTAATTGTTAATTGTTATTATTATTTTCAAGCAAAAATCTTCTTATTTTATACTGAAAATCAATATCCTGATCTGTTTTTTGTTAATGTTATTAATAACGAGGAATCCGATGACAGTTGCTGTTCAGCGCAAATGTAACCATTTATAAAAATTTGGTCGTGCAGAGTTTTTTGCACCACTGAGAGCATTTATTATCGACAAAACATGAGTTGACATTTCCGGAGTGTCACTTCTGTGATATTACGCAGACGCTTGAAAAATTTGAGATTTTGAAACTTAGTCTCATTTAATTTCAAGGTATGTTAGTGAATGTAATATTCTTTTAGAGAGCAGATGTTTTTTTTCCAGTTAGAATTTTCGGAGCATTAGTATTTATTTACATTTTAAAAATTCTTTCTGCTTTTTGTGAGCTGTACTATTTATTACTATTATTATATTTTCACAATCATTATTATTTTGAAACAAAAATATTTCAGGAAAAAAGACCCCATTCAGGGGGTTTTTCATCTTTCAGTTTGAAATTTAATAAAGATTAATACTAATAAGGACTTTTTGATATT
Organism: Uloborus plumipes; assembly: GCA_038373865.1. Taxonomy (NCBI): domain Eukaryota; kingdom Metazoa; phylum Arthropoda; class Arachnida; order Araneae; family Uloboridae; genus Uloborus; species Uloborus plumipes. The sequence goes on from JAXGGA010000953.1 coordinate 78,535, forward strand.
AAATTTTTAATGATTATAATTGTTTGTTCATATTTCGTACGATATTTTCTACATTCTGTAAGCTTTTATTGCTCAGTATTATTATTATAAAACAATAGTATTTTAGAGCAAAAATATGTTTCCTCATTTGAATTTCACTGAATATTAATATGTATTTAGTTTTTTTAAATAACTGCTGATTATTATTATTACTTTCAAACATAAATCGTTTTTATTCTTTTTCTTTGAACTAATTCAGCAATCAAAAAGTTCTATAAATGAGAAAAAAAATCTTAAATGCACTCAAAATTCAAAATTGTTAAAGCTAGATTTAGCGGTAGAATTTGGTTTCAGAACATCAGATCTACTTCAAGTTTATAAAACAATAATGAGTGCTATAGCATTTAAATCAGAAATTCATGAAAACAAAATCAACAGGAATAATCGACAATGCACCCAAAATTTTCCGTCATTATCCATTTCAACTTTAATTTAAAAAGTTAGTATGTAAATAACCTTGATCGAAATTTGTTTACACAAATTATATTATGCATAAGACTAATGATTTTAAAGATGGGAAAAAGGATTATGGAAACTAATACAGTTAAAACCTGTCTATCTCGAATTTCACGGGCAGAAGAACAATTCGAGGTACGGAGGTTTCGAGGTACAGAGGAGGTTGTGATAAAATTTACAAAAATGAGCAAATGGAACGAAGTCAAATACTTAATAGATTGTTTTGCATCGATATTGTTGAATATTTTACTGTAAGACACGTTTGGAGTCCACGTTTTACTAATTGTGATGACTATATCAGTAACAAACAAGTTAGTGCATACCTTTAGGTACGAACATAGTCTTTAAATGATTGTGCAAAAGATGATTTTTGTCTCCAAGTTATACCATTGATAAAGGTGGCCGGATATGAAATTCAAAAATGAGAGTCGTGGAAATTCGAGACATAGAGGTTTTCAGGAAAAATCATTGGAGATAAACATGAGAAAAAACATTAAATGTATGCTGTAAAAGCAGGGAAATTGAAAAATTTCGACATAGAGAGGTTTTTGAGATTAACAGGTAGAACTGTACAATATCAGTTTTAAAATAGTGAGTTAATACAATGTAATTTTGTGGCATCTTGATCATTATCAAAATTTTCTCTCATAAAGATTTAAATATTGTAGCATTGTAGTTCATGTTTATTGCAGTAATAGTGTTCCGTGAACACTCAATATTAGTTAAGTGAATGTAGTGAATTATATATTTCACGTGAAATTGTTAACTTTTTTTTTTTTCAAATTACGTAAGTAATAAAGTTCCGTCTGACATAAAGGTTACATTTTTCTACAAGTCTTGTCGAAACCAAAAAAATGCTCCTCTTGTGACTTATAATTATCGTGTGACGAGACGAGCGTGTTTCAAACCAATGGAAGTCTAAACAAAGGCTGGGCAATTTTGTTTGTTCGCGGCTTTTTTTTTCTCTGGAACGCGTTGGGTATTGGTTTATGCGACCGAACAATTTTACTAATTAATAGCATTTATTTAGTGTTGCAAAAGGTTTTTTTATTTGTTATGAAACCAATAAGTTGTGTGTTTTAAAACTGGTTTTTCACATAAATTAAAAAATTATATATTAATCATATAGTTTGTAGAACTAGTACGTTTCTTACTGCTGTTTAATAGGTTTCATAATATATTTCCACTAATAGTGTACTCGTACCTTTAACCCATTTATGCCCAGTAGCCTAAAAACGGGACGCTTGTTAGTTAATGCATTCAAAAACGTGTAATAGGTATATCATTTTACTAAAGCTGTTTTTCACAAGTTAAATAGTCCTTCTTCTTGAAAAAACTAGTTAGAGTCACTATGTGGACATCAGAGTTTATTTATTGACAGCTGTTTTCAGACAAATCAGTCAAGCAACGATCCAGCATGGGTAGCCACAGAAAGTAAGTTTTTTTTGCGAACTTATTTTTCATAAAATTAAACTTTTTAAAATGATTTGCTTAAAATTGATCACAGATGCCTTCTGTAATGTTACTTTGCACGAATACAGTCAAATAAGGTCGTATTTTGCTCACATATCTGCAAAATATCCCATAAACAGGACATTAAATAACTTAATAAATATGGCAACGGCGAACAATTTTTAGCCTAAAATGTATGTAAACCATTCCAAGTAAGAGTTTTAAGCAGATAAAAATTAAAAAAAATTGTTTAAAAAAACTTGGGCATAAATGGGTTAAAATCTAACAGAACTTCGCGAATTAATTCGCCAGGAAGGTATGACAGAAAAACATTTAGTTATCAATAACATTTATCAATTTTTGATTTTCATGTGATAACTTAAAAAATTTCTGTTTTTAACTGGATACAAAAACTTAATTTTGGTTACCAAGCACAATAATTTGTGAGTTTCAAAAGAATTTGCTGTAATATTAGGATATAGAAAAGATTTATAGACTGCATAACTAAAGTTAAACTTGAGCTTAATAACGTTTTAATAAATATTTACAGACAGAAACCATTAAAGCGTGACTAAACTTCACCAGCAAAGTCGGAATGTGTACCAAAATTGCAAAAACTATGATCAAGTGCTTCTGTAAAAATATCAGAAAATTCTAAGTGCTTCTGGAAATTGTCAACGGAACGTGACCATTTGACAAATCACCGGCAGGCGACATTTCTTCCAAAATCTCGAACTAAGATAAATACTCTCTGAACGAATCCGTGCGCCATCTGTCGGAGATGAAAGGGAGCGTGTCGCATTTATTAATCGCCGCCTTTACAAGTGCCGCCAGTAAGGGGGTCTCGTATGAATCCCCCCCCCCCCATTGGATTCTCCGCAAAACCGCAAGTGTTGCGGGCAAGTCGATGGGCACATGTTTTAATTCACTGTATCTGATTAGTGACGCCGTGTGCAAAGGCTTGCGGCTGAGGTGTTTATTTGATGACAGGATCAGCAGACGAAATTAAATGTTGCCGAATGAATGTTTATGTCACTGACGTTGTTTGCGCCCAGTCTTTGATGTTCAGGTAAAGTTGCAGTGAGTTGTTGGAGCAAACAGTTTTGCTCCTTGTTTGATCAAATTGAAAAAGAAAACATGTATGGGATGTCAAGTCCGAATTAAATATGTGTATTTTGAATTACGATTAGCTTTGTGTGAAAGGAAATAAAATTATTTGTGGAACGTGGAATTTCATTACTTGAATTCGGATACAAATAGAACGCTAGTGGATTTTCTGAAAATAAACATCATCTGCCGGCAGCTAGGCCGGGGCAAATCAAACGAAGTTTTGTATGCAGAGGTAATTTTAGTTGAAAATATTATCAGCAAACAAGAAACTTGTAGCAATTTTATGAAATTTATTACTATGCTTCTATTGAATTACTTTCTTTGGTATTAAAATTTTAATAGAAACGCCGGTATCCCTATGTTAACTATATTCTGGTGAAGGAACATATTAAAAATGAATAGTTAAGAATCTGTTACCGGATTCAATTTATCAGAATTACAATTAGGATAATGAAATCAAAACAACAGAAAAGACCTCATTACATAGCCTGGACACATATATTTGCATTTTCTCTGTATTATTGTTTTAGTATAGAATAGTAAAGTTAAAAAGAACCTGAAGTTTGTCCACAATTAATCCAGTCGCTTTTTTCCTTCCTTAACTTCCATTTCCTAATTATAGTCACATCTCTTTCTCTATCCCGCTATTATTCTAATTTTCAAATCGATTCAAATTTGTCCTTTTCAATGAAAACAAAAATTTTTTTGAACCCAATTTCAAAAACCTGCTTTACATTAGTGAAAAAAGAGCCGGCCGCTTTGTCTAGTGGGCAGATAATTCTGACCCAGACGGGGAGGTTCAGGTTTTGAATTGCGGCTCGGGCGAAAAATGTATTTTCCCTCTCTTGTCCTTGTCGTCAATATAATGTTGTGATGTGAAAGGTTGCCCATCCCAAAGGTTCCCAAAACTCAAACATCCACGAACCCCCCTCCTAAAAATTACTGACTTTGCCTCCACCTCCTCTCATTTAAAAAAAAAAAAAAAACTTGACTTTATACATTTTTTTTTCTACTATGTTGTTACGTTCTTTTTTTCCTTAAATTTACTTATTCTTTGTTAGTTAAATTTTTTAGAGCTCTTTTAGCTTTTGAGTCTAGTTTTCATTGCTTAACATTTCTATTTTGAATTAAAGAAGTAACAGCATATATATTCAAAACTCAGTTGGGTGTCAATATGTGTTAAAATCGAGAGTTCTAGGGGCTTTGCTGGACACTGCGTGTATGCGAGAGATATACAGTTAATATTAATATGATTTCAAACTAATTCCATCAAACTGTTAGCACCCGTTCACATGGCACATGATTCAATTACATTACACAATAACTAGCGTTCGGTATTTACTCGTAGTTCCTATTCTCACGTAAGGGCTCTGACCAAGGTTCCGAGATTTGAAAACTGCAAATACGGGACAGGCTTCTTGAGGGGGGGGGGTGATGAAGTCTAAAAGTCGAATTTATAAAAGGCTTGACTTTGACATCAAACGTTTCAAATAAATATGGAGGTAAAAAATACACAATGAGCATATGATTAATAACTACGTTGTTTACCATTGCATAGTTTTTTTGTTTTTTATGAATCATTTACAAGCAGCTACACCCCTTTTAAAATGAACTACACCTTTGTTGAATGAATTGTCACAATAATTTCTGCTCTGACTGAACATAAGACTAACATTGCACTTCATAACAGAAAAGTATTATGATTTAATCAACTTTCTTATCACTCTATTTCACATTTTTTGCTCACTTCATTTTTTTCCTCAAAACAATGTCTCGTTTTGTAAAATGTTGCTTCTAGCTAGAATACGTGACTTTAGTTGTCCGTATCAATGCTCCGCGGAACGCAGTACAGTTTTTTTAAAAAACGGGACAGTCCTTTGACATCCGGGAGGTCTGGCAACCCTGGCTCTGACGGTTGCGCGGCGTTCGCTAGCGACATTCCAAATCGAAGCATGCTTTAAAGAGCAATATTTAAAAATATTTTTTCCACCGATTAAACGGCATCATTTAGACGAATATTAATAATCGGTATAGTGGCCGATGGATTGGTGCATCCTTAATAATCAGCATTTGTTGTTCTATAGAAAATCTATATATTATTCACAACACCAAGGGAAAGTTTAACAATAATTCTCATATTTCATATTTAGCTTAAAATTGAGCAACAGGTTAATACCTAGGTATTGTTTAGAATGTCATGGTTTCATATTTTGCCTGGTAGTTAATCAACATACAATAAGACTTTATTTTTACTTCTAAGTATAATGCACAGGTATGGATTAAGTACAAAGAATGTTTTCCCACTTGTTTTTCACTTGAAAAATTCCAATATTAGTTGGATAGCAAATAAAAAAAATGAATAAAAAAAATAAATAAATATATAAAATAAATAAATAAATTAAAAAAAGCATTCACCTCTTTAAAAGGCAAACTGGAATTTTAAGAAACATTTGATGCTAAAGTTTTTGTTTATGCTCATTTGTAAAAAGAAATAGGACAACGCTTATTGACGAAAAAAATGACTAAATGCAATAAAAAAAGTTTTTCAGAAGCTGCAATTAAGTAAAACAAAGAAAAGAGACAAATAAACTCGAGATAGTTAACACATGATAAAGTGGAGGGAGAAATTATTTATTTTTACAATATTATTCCAATAAATATGATCATTGTTGAAAAGTTGAAAAAAAAAAAAAAAAAAAAACTAGTTTATAATCTTTGTACTTCTGAGCAGACCATTCATTCAAACTTCAATATTAATTATTTAAAGACTTTTTAAAAGTTCCTAATTACTTGGGTCACGCTGAAAACAAAATAGTGAACATTTATCGAAAAATAAAAGCTTTAAAAAGAATAACGTGACTGTGTAAAAAGACCCCGAGAGCCTTTTGGCAGAATGAAAGACAATATCTTAAAAACCCGAGCATTAAAATGACAAGGGCTTTGAGCTATAAAAATATAATGAACAATACAGGACGAGTGGACTGAATGAACATTTTAGTTAGAACTAATGATTTCTTTTATTGTTTGAGTTTTTAGCTTATTAATTGGCTTTTTTTTGACATGCTCAATTATTATTATTATTATTATTTGGAAAATAATCAAAAGTTTATTGAAAAGATAAAAGATATAAAAATTTATGCTCTAAACATGGTGGACATGCAGGTGTTATATTTTAAGACTCTTCCGCATTTCTAGAAAATGAAAAAAAGAAAGAAAGAAATCGTAGTATACAGTATTGGCCAAAAGTACTACAAGTTGGAGAAATCTAACATTTTTTTAATGATGTGCCCACAATATTTTTTTGCAAATGATTTTGCAAATGTGGTAGCGAAGTTTAAAAATGTGGCTGAATTTAAGGAATTCGAGTGAAAATAATACTGCAAATATCTCTCCCTGTTTCTTATTTATACCAAAACGGTACTTAATTTTAAAATACGACTCGTATTTTAAAATAAATTTGCTATACGCTGCTTGTGAAAATTCCTAATAGAAGAGATTGTTTCACTTAATAATACATTTCAACGCTAATGTGCTACATGGATGCAATAGCACTTTTTATCATTTAACATATTGCTTTATATATAATTGCAAATTTTCAGCAACAACTTTTCGAACTATAGAACACTTTTAGATCCATTTTGTTGACAGTTTAAATTAACTTGGTTTAGCCTAATTTGAATTTAGATGATCTGATTAATTTTATTTGATTTAATAATACAAATTATTAATTGTCGAACTGATATCTTGTATTTTAAATCAGACCAATGCCGTGCACACTGCACATAGCTAATATAAAACCTAAGTTCAGCGTGTGAAACTAAATATAAGAATGAAGGAAAAATAAAAACTAGCCATATTTTTTAACGAATAAAAATTGGGTTTGTCAAAACTAAAGGCAACAATAACATTTTACAGCTCGACGTAAGATGCAGCTTAAAACTAGTTTATTTTCCACCATAGATTTAGGATGGAGAACTTTACAACCATGTGTCTTGTGGGGGTAAGATCGTTAAACAATTTTAATTGCCTTCTACGAGGACGATTTTGCATTGTCTGCTGATAAAGAATCCGATACGCACTGCTCTACTTCGTAAAAACTGTTTAATGCGCTTAAAAGAATCATGTTACGATCAGTTCGGAATGCTCCTATGTTCACTTTCGAATGTAACATCAAAGAATGAAAGTTACGGAATGTTCCAAGCATTAAGTATCTTAACAGAAAATATATAGTACGGGTTTAAAGAAGATCCTGGTTCAATAGACTGTTTAATGCCTTTTTATGCTGCAACCTGGCTGACGCATATTATTTTGAGGATCAAAAGATTCGTTCGGTGCTGTTTAAGCCTTTTCAGAGAAATCAGATGGAAAATTAATTTTGATATTGGTTTAGGGAACTGGTCGGCTGGAAAATTCATCCTCCAATAGAAAAATCTTTTTCTCACGCAAAGTTAATAGCGGATCGCCGATTGGCTGAAAGAAATAGGGAAAAGCAGTTTATTTACACAGACGACTTTTTAAGTAACACAGAATATGTCGGGCAAAGGTTTAATTCCTTAATCCTACTTTACGTGAAGTTTCCATTGTGTTTTGGAATTGATTATGTTCCCTTAAGTTATGAAGTTAAGACTGTTAAGGCTTTTCCGAGATCTGCCGGTTTCTCATTTATTTAAAGCTTTGTTCTAAAGAAATTGATTGGTATCAATATTTTTAGTTCTGATTTTAATTTATTTGCTTCAGACAGAAATGACTAAACTTTTTTTTTTTTTTAACTCAAAATTATTAAACGAAGATTATTAATGACAATATGAACAGCATTTTGTTTTACATTTTTACTGTACTCTTTTTCTTTCTCTCCTTCAAATGAATTAAAATGACTCTGAAGGTTATTTTCATACATTAAAGTTCAAGTCTTTTATAAATACAAGGTTTTGGAAGTTAAGTTGGAAAAATTAGTTTTTCTAAGTAAAGCTGATTGCCATCGAAATTCTTCCATGAACTCCAAATGCTGTAGTCGGTAAGTTTAGCTTCTTTATCACATTAGCTGCAGTTTTAACTAGGGATGCACCGATAAGCAAATTGGTCGATTACAGATTACCGATTAATCGGCTGAGCCGATTAATTATAAGGATAATTGTTTTTCTACTACCAATTTTACCATCACTGTTTTTTATCTCTTATACAATTCCAAGTTTAGAAATAGTAAGTAATTTATTTCTGGGAGAAGATTTTTTTTTTCATTTTCCTAGTGTTCACAAAATAATTTCAAAATTTTATCAAATTTCTTAGAACCAATTTTCATATTAGTTTCAATAATATTATTGACACATTGTTAGTTATGTTAATTGGAAATAAAAATTTATAAAAAAAAGGAGGGGAGGGGGAGTGTGTGGTGAACACTCCAATTTATTAGTACTTTTAATTCATATATTTTCGTAATTAGTAGCAATTTAATTCAATACTTTTATTCTTTGAAAATTAGAGGTTATCTGAAAGCACTGTGCTAAGAAGAAAACTATCGCCACATGAAAAATGTTGCATCATTGTCTATGTATATTTATTCAAAGTAGGAGAATTCATTTAAAAAAACTTTATATAACTGTGAGGATTATTATTACTGTTCATAAAATTATTCATTATAGTTTCCTAGTGAAAGTATACTTTAAAGAATAATATTTGAAAAATATTTTTTTCGGACGATTAATCGGCCCGATTTTACCGATTATTAATAATCGGCAAAGTGGCCGATTATGGCCGATTAATCGGTACTGCCGATTAATCGGTACTGTCGATTAATCGGTGCATCCCTAGTTTTAACGAATAATAAGGAAACGATGTTCAATTACACTTAAATAATATTTCATATTAATATAAAAGTTAAAGCAAGTTTCAATGCGATTTATTTATTCATTTAATTTTTTTTAATAATCTTTGAATGTAGATTGTTTTTGTTCGTTTATTTCCTATTTATTTACTTTTCAATTAATTTCTCAAACTCCTAAGAATAATTCAAAAAGCTTTAAATGCAATTTTTTCAAGCTTCAGTTTTTAAAAAACGAATTCTAAACAAATCTGTCTATAAGCTACCACCACGAAGCTTTTAAAAAATTTTAGAACATTCTGAAATGTTATGATTGGCTTTAAGTTCATCTTCCTTATCTCATTAGTTGCTGTTTTAACTTATAAGGATATTAAAATACACTTAGGTAAATTTTCCTATTAATACGGAAGTTAAAATAATAAGTATTTAATGTAATAGTAACTCGAACTATTTATTGTTTAAATGGGATCGAAAATTAAGCCTCAGAACCAATTAACTAAATTGGTGATTTGTTTTGAGCACAAAAAACGCATTTAGAGTACATTTAAAACAACGTAACAATATGAAAAGCCAATCCATACAAATTGCGCACTCAACCCAAGAACAGCTTATGGTCACAGCAACCTATTGCCCTTTTGAACTGTCTTCCTGCCTTTTCAAAGCGATCTTCCACATTTTAAAAATTCCTTACTGACAATTTCAAACTGATATAATGGTACTGTTCAGAGAACAAGACGCTTGATCTCGTAAGAGTTCATTTATGCTTGGGTTAAAATATGAGAAATTCTTGTATGGACACAAAGTCAGTAACTGGTTTTGAGATGGGAAAGCACACCAAATGTTCCAACACAGATATCAACAGATAGAATTGAATAATTAAACACATACAGGACCATTTTTGGTCTATATGCAATACTTAAAATTCCTGCTTTCACATTACGTCAGCGATATGCAAATAATTAAATAAATAAATAAATAAAAATTAAAATAAAATAAATTTAAAAAAGGAAAGACCTTTTTTCTTTTAAAAAGTTCAGAAGAGATTTCTTTTAATACTAATGAATACTCATCAACACTTTTGGCGACAATTTCTATTTGTGAACATAATTTTTCTTAAAAGTTCTGCTTTCGTGACGAATTTGTGCCTGTTCACCGTTAATACAGAAGAAAATTTTTGTTTTTGCAATCGCGTATCTTTGAAAAGTTCAAAGGCGTGGAAAAATTGCCATTTGGAAAATAATGCCATTTTTTTAAATCCAATCCTGCTTCCCTTTTGTATACAGTCAACGTTAGAATTATTTTGATGCAATTACTTTAAAAATTCGAATAATATTTATGTCGAATACTATCCGACAAAGATACTTCAACCATATTAGTTATCAATGCGATGGCTTTAAGTTAGATGGAAGAAGTACTATGAAAATATGAATTTCATTTTTATTTGTTCTGATTCGAATTCGAATGCGCAAATGAATACCGATGAGAATATTCGTCACATTCGAATCTTCTCTCTGTCTCTATCGGATATTTAAAAACGAATTATAACCAGCGCAAGGCAGGCAGCAGGAAATAAAGAATACGACGGATTTACTTTTTCGAATTTCGTTGCCTATTTTGCTATAAATTTTATCGGAAAATATTTGGATATTCAATAGATTCTTTCTCTTGCTTGCACGTAGGCAGAAGCATACATTTGCATTTCTTTCTTTCTGGCTTGAATTCTGCTAGACAAAAAGAAAACAATTGTTTCTTAGTAAACAAAAACTTATTTCCAATTTATTGAAGCAGTCATGTATCTTTTATGTACAAATTAGATGAAATCTGCTGAAGCAAAATTTCATATCTCGTGTATTCTTTTCATCGTATTCAAATCTTTTTTCATATTTTCACTGCTTTGTTTGTCTCTCTGAGCTCTGGGCAATCGATTTTCTTTACAGCAGCCTTTGTTTAGCCCAATAATATACCATTTGTTTGGCTTCTTGCATGTCTTAAACATTCGAAGTTAATGGAGCAATAAAAGTTAAGAAACAAAAAAGGAAAACAATTGCTTTTGAATAATTTTGATCACATTGTAAACTACATGACTATCTAGATACTGAAAAATAAAAACGTAGAAAAAAGCAGAGCTATCGTAATTGAATAGATACCTTTGTGGTGGTATATTAAACTAAGTTTTTAATGTTTTTAACACAAAAAATTGCAGAAAACTGCAGACTAATGTTTCGGGGTTACAAGTCACTCCCATTTCAATGCAGAGAAGTGGGAGGTTTAGGATGAAAAACCATCCCTCTTTTCTGAGATGATTTTTAAAACTAAAACTTACACTTCATCGCATTAAAAAATGTGTTAATTGTAAACAAAACGCGTGTCTCCAGTTATCTACAAATTTTGTGCAATAACCCGTAGAAAAATCATATTTTACATAGTGCTTGGAGTTGAGACACAATCTCATCTTATCGGTGCTAAAATTTTGTTGGACGTGTTTTCATTAATAAGCTCATGCTCTTCGCATTGGAAAAGGCGTTCATTGTAACTCCGAAATACACGTTTGCAACATTCTTTAGTTTTTGTGCGCTTAAACGTTGAATAACCTAAATTTGATTTAAACTTTTAATGGTTACTGTATTCGTCAGCAAAAAAACTAATAGTTTACGGATTGCGCAATCATTTCTTATGTCGAACATGTAAAAGTGCACTGTTAAAAAAATGTCCTGAAAATAATGAAAAAATATACGGCAGCTGAGTTGCCGGAGTGTTTCCGTTTCGTTAATTATATTTCCGTGATTTTGAGAAATGTCAGTTCATCATTTTTCCGTTCCTCATTTTTTCGTTTCTTAATTCTCCGTTCTTCATTTTCTCGCTTCCCCGCTTATACGTTATAGGCTTATACCTAGACGCTTACACTTATATATACATACATACACACACAAATATATATATATATATATATATATATATATATATATATATATATATATATATATATATATATATATATATATATATATATATATATATTATATATATAAATATATACAATTCAAACTCTCAAATATCTTGCCTTTAAAAAAATACTTTAGCAATACAAGAATTGTTTTTTTTTTTTCATTAAAAATTTTAGTTCATTAAAATAACATGACTTTTTTTTTTTGTAAAGATTACATCAATTCTCGCATAAAATACTCAAATATTTTGAAGGTGGAATGATCAATGCATAGTATTTCTGAGCGCACAACTTCAAAACATTAAGAAGTATTAACAAGGTGCATTTTTTTAATATTTTCTCTTAAGTTTGAATACAAATTAAGTTCTTCCGAAAGTTTTTTTTTTCTTTTTTTCTGAATTTGAAACATTCGTGGTTCCTTTAAAAAAAATCCTGTATTTTCACTGATTTCCTCTATTTTCATACATTTACGTTATGGTATTCATAGTGATCAACACTTTAAGAAATGGACTCTGAAAATTGACGATATTTTTTGTTTTTAATGAAATCGCTTCCAAAGAATAATCTTTAAACTGGTTTAAAAAAACTAAAAAATACGCTTTTAGATGCACTTATAATACATCAACATGTAATATATACTTCAGCTTTTAGTGTTAACAGTATTAAACATATTACTTTTAATATTTTCAAAGAACGTGAATTGATCTTTCATTTAGAGTTACATACATGCATACAAACAAACCGACATGTGAAACTAATAAAAGCGTATTAAAAAAGCTTAGTTTTGAGACTAAGTTTCTTAATCGTTGTGGAAAATTACAAAAATCATTTTACTAACCCTCAGCACTCATAGTTGGTTTATATATGTAACTCTTAAATGTCTATCAGTTCACATCATGAAATAACAAACTATTAAGTCTAGACTCAAATTAAATTAAAAATAATAATAACAAAAATAAAAACATGATAAAAATTGATGGGGCAAGAGCCTTACCTCTCCCTGGACGAAAATCTTCTCTCTAATAGACGACTTACAAAAAAAACAACAAAAGGGGGTATGGATTTTAAAATATACTCACACACCCCTTTGTTGCCCATTTTGCGTGAATGCATTGCGATGAATTATGGACTGATAAACTAAATCTTCTTTAAAATGTCGGACAAGGGAAACTCGGCGGATGCGTCTTGTATCCAACGCGGCATATAGAATCCTTTCAGGAATAGAATGACTTCCAGGAGCGTGAAAAGATCATTTTTTCACAAGTCTTCTAACGGCACAAAATAATTGGGGGAACGCTATAAATCCAGCTTAAGTTTTCCAATCCTTGCAATCTCAAATTTTGAAGCAAAATGGCTTCACAACACTATCGGTTTCTCACTACATTCGAACGATATATGTTTTGACAAGCGTCCAAGTTTCCAAGTTCCTGGCGCGGGGAAAAAATGATCCGTAATTCACGGAATATGTCTGTTCCTTTAAGGAAAAGATACGTTTTGAAGCGAAAACAGAAATTTTCTGTTAAAATCAGAAAAAAAACTTCCTGAAAATTCAGGGTTTTTTTAACAGTGTGGGCCGACACGGTAGCTTCAAGTTAACTTAGTTCACTTCAATACTTAGATGAAATTGTAGAAGAAAAAAAATACTGATTCAAATGTTCCAGTTTTTCTGAGTGAATCTTAAAAAAAATTTAAAAAACCTTTTAATAAAAAATGTATATTTTTTTAATTTATTAAATCATCAGTTAATGAATACTCACTCTAATCGAAAAATCAGTAGTAAGTGAAATCCAACACACTTTTATTGTTTTATTTGAGCTATTTTAAAAAGGATTCTTTTTCTCACTGCGGAGGAGCTTTATTTCCCTGCGTTTTATTTTAATTAGGATACATACACACTAATCGAAATAAATGAAACGTATAAGTTTAAAAACTCCTTGAAAATGTTCCAGACTTGTGAAAACCTTTTAAACACTTTCTTCCTAAAACTAAAATGAATATAAAATTCCTAAACTTGTTCCATGAAACAAAAGCTTTCAAAGCACAGATGAAACAAACATTGTTTAAGCAGATATCGTAAGCACCGTAATTTTCCCACGTGGATTCATTAATTTTGATTCCAGGCGTATCAACAGATTGCAGGCATTAATAGCAGCTAAAGCAACAACAGAATCGAAAAGCGTTTCTTCGCTTCAAGCTAACTAGGATATTTTCTTTTGGCAAGCTTTCTGATCAGAAGAATTCCCTTTGGATTGCAGCCAAGTCTTGGCGTTTTCGCTTTTAAATATGTGAACATGACAGAAAATATTTTTGTCTCTGTGAAAGTTTGAAAAAAAGTTTCTTATTTTATTTTGTAGGGTAGATATACCAGTGAATGAACAATTGAGAAAATTTTTAATTTCTAAAATTCATAGCTTCGTTAAAAACTGTAGCATTCGCCGCATTATAGTAAAAATACTTCAGATGGCATACGTAATTATTCTTAAAAAAAAATAGGAGAGCTTGTATGGTTCTGCGTCAGATTTTATGGGTAATTAAAACGAAATGTCCAAACCCCTACCAATAGAAAAATATAGCATTTTCTGATCATTTTCTTTCTGTAAATGCACAGAAAAAAGTTATTTCTGCCCATTCACTTAAAAAAATATTTTTAAAAACTTACTTTTTTGAAGAAAAAAAAAGCTAGATGTTCACACACTGGAAGTGTTCACACACATTCTGCGGTCGATCTACTCTACACTGCCTTAATTGCAATTATGCTTTTACAAGAGTTTGGTTTGGGAACTAAGGCAGGGATTCAAGTGAAACACCATTGCAATCGCTTCGAATTGCAATCGCTACTGGAAGTGAATTACATTATCGTCAACTTAACTTGGCACTGACGTCACTACGGTGGAGCCAATAAGAGCTCACAAGCAGTCAGTGATCACCTCTTATTCGCCAAGTAGGCTGTGACGTCTTATCTAGCTCGTTTTTCACAGGCAAATGTCACGCTGACGTCACGATGTTTTTATCAAGAAACGTTCTAATGTAATTCATTTCCAGTAGCGATTGTAATTTGCGATCGCCTGTTTCACTTGAATTCCTGCCTAAACCATTTTTGATGAAACAGATAAAAATGTGCCACCTGATTATTATTGCCGTAGTCCTGGCTTAGGGGCGGTTATTTACTGCTTGATAAAAATGTGTTCTGCAACTACTCGTGTTTTTGTCGTTAAATGGTTGCAGGTAAATAACTAACTCATAAGCAATCCTTAGCTGCCAAATAATTACATAGACCTTTTTTATTTTTGTTGTCGTCGTGTCATAGTAAATCACTATGAAAATATGAGCGTGCCATTGCCTCTATTGGTTGGACTTCGTATATAAGAAAACAGAAGAAAGATTTAGAACACAAATAGAGGAAAGAACATCCAAGGTTCCTTTAGGAATTGAACCATTGACCTCCAGCATTCAAAAAGAAGCTTCTCCCTCAGAACCACGGAGGCCCACACAATCCTTAAACTTCTATTACTGTCTATCACCCATGAACAATTTGGTTTTTCCATTCCTCTGTCAAGCATGCTTGGCAAGCTAATATTCAAATTACTAAGTGATCAATTCATCTTTTCAAACGAAAAGTGTCACAAATACATTGCATAACCAATATAAACAAACAAAAAAGTAAAGAAATCACAAAAAGGCACTATGAGCACTCTTACTACTGGTACTACAATTTAGTCTAACTACGAATTCAATGGTATACCAGATCAGAAAACAAGCAAATGCCCATTCAGGTAAAATATGTCAGTAATATTAAAGTACACTGCTCACAGGGGCGCCCCGAGCTTAAATTTTTGGGAGGGGGAATTTGCCGAATTGAACTTCAAAAATGTGCCGAATTAAAAAATACGAATATGTACACAAACCGTGGTGTCTCCATTGATAGTTTTACTGTTTTTCGAAGTGGTTCTGTAAATGCTAAAAAACAACTAATAACGATACGTGCATCTTTGGTAAAGCAGAACTGCGGACGTTCTGCGGCTTGAAAGAGCAAATTATTGAGTGAACTCGGGTACTCAGTGACTGCCCATGTAGCACAAAAAACGTTTAAACGTTTTATAGACGTTTTTAATCGGTTGTCACAACGTTACTAACCATTTTACAACCTTTAAAAAACGAAGTGTGCTACTTGGGTGGCGTAGCTATGATTTCATTTTGGGGGAGGGATCCAATAAAAATTATGTATAACGGTATTAATTAAACTTCGAGATTTCTTAAGGTATTCGAGTACACTGTAAAAAATGTATGTTGTTTTTACAGTATAATACAGTTAAATTTTACGACAAAAAACTGTAAAATATCTAACTTCACAGTAAGAAACTACACAACTGCTTATTACTCTGCATTTTACAATTTTAAATCGGAACCTCGACTGCTAGTATTATACTGTAAAAACGACAGTTCATTTTTTGCAGTGTAGGGAATTTATGTATGCAAACATTTCATTTTTGATTTTTTTTTTTTACTTATGGCTGCGCCACCGACGCGAATCACTTGCTAGCCGAAAAAGGTTAAGTTACACAAACACACACAAATACATAGAAAATACATTATTAGTAGCTTATTTTTCAATAGCGAATCAACAAAATTATAACGGGATTTTTTTTCAACACAATTTCTTTATATATTACACTAGCGGTACCCGCACGACTTTGCCCGTGGTATAAAATTAAAAGTTCATTTGTAAAATAATTGATATAGCAGAAAAAATGCTCTATTTTAGTTTTATTCAACTATAATTCCTTCAAAGTGATATAAAGATCTGATATGCACCCCACACTATTTAATTTTACGTGTAAATTTCTTAGTAGATGCCTTAAGTGCTAAAATAGTGCTTGGAGTGAGCAAGATAACAATTCAAACATTTGTATCCCTAGTTTGCTACGAAACAATGCAAAAAAATGTTTTACAATGATTTATCTCCTAAATATCATCGATTTTAACATCATTCAGTGGATTTTTCGCAAAATATCGCCAACAGCGCCAAATTGAACCTAAATCAAAAAAAAAAAAAATTTCGCCAATTGGCGTCAAATACTTGGCGATCAAAAGCTTGGCGATATATCGCCAAGTGGTCGCGCCAATTCATATCACTTTTGTTAACCAATTCATATCACCTTGCATTGAAAACACTGATTTACCCGACAAATGGGGTAAAACACCCCCTTGGAACATTCGAATGCAACCCCAAGGGAGATGGACAAAAATAAGCCAAAAGAGAAAATAAGAACAATTTTGTTGATAACAGGAACCAACAGAAATCTTACCAAAGTTTAAGAGAAGAAGAAAGTTTTCTTTCCTAGCTTAAAAAACAAAACAATACATTTTCCGAAATGAAACACTTTAAAAAAACGATGCAATATCGCAATTGATACGATATTTCGTTAATCTGTGCTTTAGGTACCCTTTTCTCGCTAAATGAACGATAGGCGCGCCAAGCGTGGTAACCCTAGCTATTTGGCGTAGTTGACTTTTTGAAAACGCGCCAAGCAGGGTCCCAAAGCATCTTCACTGCTTCACCGGGAAAAAGACAGGGTTGCCAGAGAATTGGAACAAAAAAAAACTACGCCTCCTCTAAAAAAAAATATTACAAAATACTACAGTTTCCAAACGTTGCCAAAATCAATGTTGCTGAAATGCGAAATCTATGAAAATGAAAAAAAAAAAAAAATCCGCCAAATCTTTTAATTAAGTCATTAGTGTATTGGAAACAGAGTTGCCAGAAACATACTACGCTCCTTATTTGGGCCGAAAAAATACTACCGTAAAATCAAAAATACTACGTCTGGCCGTAGCCTACGAAGATAGACGCTGGCAACCCTGGAAAAAGAAAGAAACAAAAATAAGTATGAACACGTAACCATAGTAACAACATGAAAAATTGATTTCCGTTGATAAAATAATTCATTTTATCTCTCTTTTCAAACAAATTTTATTCTAAAGTTCAACCATTTTAGAATCGTTTGGCTTGCTTTACTGAAGGTAAGCCTTGAATTTCGGGATTCTAAAAACAATTGTTACAGCTCTCCTGATGATCGTAGAAACTTCGAAAAAACTTCATTTTGTGCAGAAAATTCCAAACTTTCGAATGACATAAGACTTGAAAATGTGTGTGAAATATTTCTTCCCTATTTTATCGAATTTCCGCTAGGAATTCGAGTAGAAAAAGAACGAAATGGAATTTTCGAAAAATCGCTTCGAGGTGCAAAACTACATGCTACAAACTAATTTTGTGCCAAGTGGCATGAAAATCGACCGAACGGTTTTGGCGCTACGCGCGTAACAGACAGACAGACAGAAAGAAAGAAAGAAGGACAGACAGAACCACCTTCAGCTTTATTATTAGTAGAGAAGATGCATAATTTATTGAAAATGATGAAAACTAATTAAATTAAAATCTTTAAAAAAAAAGCTAACGTCTTAAAATAATTTGAACAAAGATTAAAATTAATTTATGGCTAAAAATCTTTACACAATTTTTTCCAAAGACATGACGACCTTTAACGAAGAAATTAATTTGTTTCTAATTATGGAGGTCGGTGGCGGATTTACCAAGTCACACATGTGGTAACTAACTAAGAGCCCGGGAAGGAATTTTAACTGTGCACGTGAAAAAATGTTCACGTTAAACAAGGGGCTCCCAAAATGTATTGCGACAGGCTCTCAAGTGTGGGAGTCCTATGGCCATTGATTTAAATCAGTGAGTAAAACAGATGATTTGAAACAAATTAAAAGAGGAAGAAAAAAAGATCAATTTAAAAGTTAAAACTAAACGTTAATGGCGATAATTCGCTGCTTGAAGCAGTCTTTATTTTCTTTCTTGCAGCATCAAATGGATTTTTTGGAGCTCCAGTAAGTTTCACGGAGATATGTCTCCTACCGCGGCAAATTTCCTCATGTTTTCGTTTATAATCGTCATCAAAAGTACTTCCACAAATTAAACACTTAAGTTCATATCGTTTACGAATTCTCTTCATTGTAAGTAAAATCAATAAATTAAGTAAAACAGATAGATGTATTCAGTATTATAATTAAAACAAAAAATAATAATACTGAACTAGTTCGGTGGTCGATACTTTTCGTAAGGTGAAGAAAGTCAAGAAATGGAACTAAATAAATGAAGCTAAGCAGATAATATTTTGCAGTACGAGAAATGAGAAAATCTGATAGTAAAGCAAAAAACAAAACTGAAGTCGCCGCACACAATATTAGAGTTCTTTGCGTTCAAAGTGCAACATTTATGCATTGCAACATATTCACTATATATTATCCGTCTTGTCTGGGGCCATGTTACACACACTATGGAATTCACCGAAAGGCGACAAGGAAAGAAACGGTTTAGTTTATGGTAAATAACGTCAATGAAAGAATGAGATATATTTTTATTAATCGGATCTCCTCATTTTCAATGATAACAAATGTACAACAAAAAAAAAAAAAAAAGAAGAAAGATTGCAGCTGCACGCACACTATATATTGCTAAAAAAATTTAAACACTATCCCTGAATGTGCCGAATCGTTGTCTGAATTTGCTGAATGAGGAAGATATTTGGGAGGTCCCGGTGACCTCCCTGGACCTCCCTTCGAGCGCTCCTGACTGCTCATTTAAAGTAAAATGTTCATTTTATTATTCTAATCATTTTACATGCTTTTTAATTTCATACAAGCATTTTGGAGTGGTATAGACAATGCTGGCTGTTATCCTAAAAGTAGGAAAAAACACCACAAAACATCTAATACCCCCTTGAAATGTTTCACAAAAAAAAAAAAAAAAAAAACTAAAATTACTTTGAACTTTGATTTCTCATTAAAACTAAAAAAAAAAGCTGTGTCCATAAATGTTATGTCCAAAAATGATGTTAGTACGGTGATGCTTTTAAATAAATGAGTTTTGATTTCATTTTATCGTATTTTTTCCTCGGTACAAGCACATTTAACCTAATAAATAACGTAAATAAAATTAAAGTGTGCAGAAAAAAAATTCCATTCACAAAAATGTTAATTTCGTAGATCATTTTTTTTTCTTCTCTCAATCCAAAATGTAAGAAAACTCAAAGTTTCCAATTTGACTTATTTGATTAATCTGGGTAAGATGTAATTTAAAAGTAGATTACTTAACGTCTCATAATTAAAAAACAGTCACTAAAAATAAAGTCAAAATATTTTATTTTAACTGTAGATAAAAACGAAAAAAGATGAATGCATATGTAAAATAAATCCAATTTGTAATAATAAGTAGAAAACATCTTCACTATCTCTTTCAAAAGATAGAATAAAAATGTAACGGAGAATGAAATCAAAATCATTTGCAACTTTGTCAGTTTTTTCATTGCATCGAACAATTCCTGGAATTGAGAGTATCAACAAATACACATTTTCATTCATTCCAACGGCCAATAATTCAAAAAACTGTCATCGCATAGTTTACTTAATTTAAATTCATGTAGATCCAGCTTAATTAAAGCTGTCAACGTCGGGCATGTTAACATCCAAGTTCTGGAAAGATGGAGGAAAAATATCTATTCTTGAAAGAAATAAAATGAATAAGTTAAGTAATTCACTTTCGCGCAGTGGCAACGGCCAGATGGGATTCGTTATTTTCATTCACGTCTTACTTTATTTTTTTGTCATTAATGTAAAACAGGTATCAAACTAATTTAAATCGTTTCCCTGCATTGCCGTTTCTGGTAACAATTTAAACTACGATGCCTTGATGGGAAGGAAATTGTTGAAAGAAACACGCAAATAAATTTAAAAAAGAGAGGATTTTGAGCCCATTTCAAAAACAAGAACACGAAAAAGACAAGAAAAAGAAAGTGAAGGTAATGCTCTCAAGACGAAACTCATTTCGTTTCAATTACAAATTAAGAACTACACTACTTTAATCGCATTCCAATGGAATTAATAAAATTGGTTGATTCTATTCTAGAATTCAATTCTTTTGCAATCTTTTTTTTTTTTTTTTTTTGTGGAAGAATCAGCGAATGTGGTTCTACAACATTTTTAATGATTTCTTTAAATATTTAAGTTTGAAACTGGAAAAAAGTATTTGGATGAAACGAAGGCAAAGTAATTTAGTCTAGCTTTAGTAAAAGGTAAAAAAGTAAGCTGTGGAATTCGAAAAAAAAATCTTAAATACATTAGAGATAAATAAACTAATAAATTTTAAGAACACAAAATTTAAGAACTGGACTGTTAAGTTTTTTTTTTTTTTTTTTTTTGAGATGTATTGACAGTAACTAAGGCTTTCTATACATTTGCATACAGAACATGACCAGAAAATTCTACGTGTTTGTCTACAGTTTGGGGTAATCATTCACTGGGTAGGCCTAAATTTTATTTTTTTCAACTCTCTAAAGAACCTGGTACAGAACCATTAAATTTCCCAGATTTTTTTTTTAAATTATTTCATAAATCATCTGACTTGTTCTTACTGCCATGTGCCAAATGCTACAAATTTTAACGATGCTGTGAATTTCTGACAGTGAAATTTTACTTAAGTGTTCACTCACTTTGCGGTCTATCCCATGTTCTAAGTTGTCCACTCGTAATTGGTGATTAGGATAGTCACACATTAAATAGAAACTATTATATTTAATTGAATAAAATCAAAGACATGCTGAACACACAGTGGTTTTGACTATAACTTGGTAAGCATATTTGAATGTTTTATTCTATTAATTGCTTTCAAGCTCAATCAAGTTAATTAAGCAACTTTGTTTATAAAAGAATTGACGTTTAACTATTTTTGCCTTTTCTTCTTTATTTCTTTTCTTTTCAGTTCTTTTACTCATTCATTCGGTTGAACTCTCTTCATTTATTTCAATAAACGAATGATGGATTTCTTTTATGTTTGATGCCATTCTTCATAAGAACACCTTGTGTGAATCGAATAAATTACTGCAGGGAAAAGAATCAAAGAAATAGAAAATATGAATGGCGGTTTTGAAAACACGTATCTAATAATCCAACCACAAATGACCTATAATTTATCTAATGCATAGAAGAAAGATGTTCACAATTAACAGGCCTACTCACTCACTGCAAATGAGACACATCTGCTAGAAACATTAGAAAGACACTAATATTTTGACTCGCTGCGTGGCAACAGAAAATTCCATTGTTTCACATAGAGAGCACAAAAATGTTTCAAGTCACGTCGTTTGGGAGCTTTTTTTTTCCCCGCTGAAAAATCAAATAACTAAAACGAGTCTTAGACAATCGACAGAAAGAGCTTCTTTCTTCAACATATAGGAGGGTAAATGTTGGTTGTGACCCCTAATATTCACACGGAACGTGCTTATCAGACGATCCATTGTGTTAAAAAGCAGTTTTAATTTTGTTTTCTTTCTTCGCTTCCAAAAACTGTAGGCGTGTTTCTTCATGCCACTGTTGCGAATAAATGGCGCATTAATGGAACTGACCCCAATTTTTTAAACCCAAACGATATTATTCTTTTTTTTTTCCTCTATCGGTTAGTTTCGAAGTCAGCCGCCAGGTGTTAAATATTTGTACTCTCAAACGCCGACAATGTTCTGACGCATTTTATAGCCGTTTGTATTCCAGGTGCAGTTCCATTTTCTTTATTAATTTATATTACTCATTTTGTTTTTTACCATTCCTCACTTCCAAGCAAAACCTTTGAAAAATGATTAGCCCCGAGAGAGGTTTTGTGGGCAAATCGTATATCATTGGCGATGTTTGGCCGAATCTTGAGAGTATATAATGTATCTGTTTGAAGTTCCGTGACTCTCCGCTCTGGGGTCAGAGGTGTGTATTTATTACTGCTCAGCTCCTGGGTTTTGAGGGTTATTGCCAAGGTAATGAATATTTACCCGGTTCTGGCAACAAGTTAAGAGCCGTTCAATAAAGAGTTGGGGAATAATGGTCTCTTTATTTTGCGAAATTTATGCGGATGCCGGCAGCTACGGATATGTGCTATGACCAATGAAAAATTAACACGCTTCGTCGAGCATGGTGTCGCACGCATGCGCGATTTTGGAAAAACACGATTGGATGGATTTGTCCGAAAGATAAACGAAAGTTTAATTTTAATTCCTATTTGAAGGCAAAAGGGGAACTTATACTAATTAAAAATTTAACTCGTTGATCAGGTTTTATCATTAAGTAACTAAAAGAGAAACAAGTATGAAAGCCTTTTGTTTCTCTTATTTTCAATGTGTGTAACAAGATTGAATAATAAATCGAAAAGCAAAAAAGAAAATTTAAATAAATTAGAAACTGTGAAATGTTTAACACTATTTGAATCCAAAATTCTGGAATATTATTGTTTGAAATTGAAGTCTAAGTTAGTCTGTATCTACCTTATATAAAACTCGAAGAGAAACTGATACCAGAAAAAAAATCCCCAAAACTTTTACCATCATTTACGTTTCATTTTTGATTGCAGTTACTATCACAAGTTTCAATCAAAAAGCATTTTGAATAAATTAGATCCAAATCACAATCTCCCAAAATTTTTATCATTGCAAACTACTTGTCATTAATCATTTTTTTTTTGACCTACTCCACAACTTCTCCGAATGCTTAACCGGAATATTTTATTCATTTCTAGTTATAATATATTACTGACACTAAAATTTTGCACAAAACTTCAACCAATTTAAAATTTTACTTTAATTAAAACTAAGCACTACATTTGCTTCTCTAAATCTAAAGGTAAAATCTACAGGGTCTCCACTCCAATCGTGGACCAATAGCTAATTTCTAAACCGTTAGAGATAAGCATATAGTTTATTTAGGAAAAAATCTCAAAATTATGAAAGGAATTTTGGGTCTATTCAATGTTTTTCAAAAAATCAAATTTTGAAAGAGTTACGAAATTTAAATTTTTATACAGCCCCCCAGTCATATCAATCATATTTAGTAAAACATTCTTGACACTGTAACGTTTAAAACTAAAAAAAAATCACTCTTCTACCACAAAAATTGACCGAGTTATGACGTTTTGAAAAATCAAGATTTTGAAGGATTTCGCATCCGGTCCCTTAAGCAATCTCTCGATGACGTCATGAAACAATGTAAAATCTTGATTTTTCAAAACGACATAACTCGGTCAATTTTTGTCGTAGAGGAGTGATTTTTTTTTAGTTTTAAACGTTACAGTGTCAAGAATGTTTTACTAAATATGATTGATAGGACTGGGGGGCTGTATAAAAATTAAAATTTCGTAACTCTTTCAAAATTTGATTTTTTGAAAAACATTGAATAGACCCAAAATTCCTTTCATAATTGTGAGATTTTTTCCTAAATAAACTATATGCTTATCTCTAACGGTTTAGAAATTAGCTATTGGTCCACGATTGGAGTGGACACCCTGTATATTACTTTAATGCTTGTAAAGAATTTGAATTTGATCAATTATTCAGAGTTACATACACACACATAATAACATGTGAAACTAATAAAGAAGAAGAAGAAAGACTAGATATTAGTATAACTTTTTTGGAAAGTCAGTATTTCACACCCAGTATTTGCTTCGCTTCTAGAGCAATAATTTCACTTACAATGGGTCGTTAGTCTTTAAACTTTGTATGTCTAGTTAAACTGTCTTCTCTTGATGTCGAGTTAAACTTTCACACGAAGAGAAAATACCTTACACTTGAAAAGGTTAGTCGCTAAAAACTAGATTGTACAGAAAAACTAAGGCTCCAGCATAAATCTAGATATCACGAGGCTGAAAGCAGAAGTTGAATAATTGTAACTAATGTCTAGGCAATTACTACTACTTACGTACTATTTGCTGAAATTATTGGAAAAGAAATTACAAAACTTCTCAGAACAAGTCTAAAGTTTACAGGAAATATACTCCTTATTATTTGTCGCTGATAGCTTGATTGCTACAAAAAATTTACGACATTTTCGTTGATTTATCATTATTACCTAATTTCATCGATTTTTTTCAGCGTTAAAGGAATGTTTTTACCCTTTACTAAAAATCCTACCTGAAAGTATTTTTAAATTTAAACTGCAAAATAATCACTGACTAATGTTTTGTAACTCTAATATTGGCTTTTAATGATGGCCGTTTTTTTCTCGATACATTCTTCAAATTGCCTCACAGAAATAAGAATATTTTAATCATTGACGAGCAGAGAGCGAAATGTCTCAAATGCCACCAATTCAATTGTGGTGGATAAAAATTTAAATTTCCGGAGAAAAAGCCTTTTTTTTTTCTTTTTTTAATGAATTAAATAGAAGTCGAGTTTTTTTTTTCTTTCTCAGTTCCTAAGACTTGTTTTATTAAATTCTACCTTCCGCAAATTAAATACTATTCACGAAGGAGAGGCAAACGAAGTTAAACTCTAAATTAAAACCAACTAATTTAATTTCCCGGAATTTTTTTCCCTATATGCTCTGTCAGACCAATTGTCTCCGACGCACCTTAAAAACAACGGTGTAAGTAACAAGAAATATAAAAGAAAAAATGCCGGAATTAAAACTGCACTTTGGGAAATGGAAAAATAAAATTAAAAGAGGGAATTACAAATGTACTTGCAAATAACTACCAAGCTTCCAATTTTAGTAAACCGTAAACTAATTTTGCTCGTAATTCGAGACGTCTCTTAATTACACTAATTTACCTCGATGGCAGCTGGAAGGAAGTTTGAGGCAAAAAAGGCGAGAGATAAAAAAAGGAAAAAGTTTTTATTTCATTTTATTTTTTCTCGTTTCGGACAAGTGCAAGTACTAAAACGTTGACGGAAATAGTTTTTTTTTTTTCTTTCGACTCAAGTCACAATACACGTACACATTGTTCTGCACAAGTTAAAATACATGCACACTAGGATGGAGCGAAAAGCAAAAATTTTGGAAATTTATTCTGTAATACCCGGCAAAAGCTGTGCATGCGTAAGTACAGAACACATGTAAAATATTATCAAGTTTGAACAACTCCTTTAGGGTCCTACCAAGGCTTAAATTTCTCGAAAAATACGAAAAAATGTCGACTTTCAAAAATTTTTTGGAAAATATAAATAATCACTATTTTTGTTCTATAACCATTAACATGCTTCCTTTTAACACTCTTTTCATGAATTTTCAAAATTATTTACATTCTATTCAGTATTAAGTTTGCACATAAACCGTAAAATTCCGTGAAATTAACCAAAATTTGACTTTTTTTTACCATTTTTTGCACATAGCAAGAATTCTTCATTTGTAATCCAGATTCTATTTTTTTTGCAATGAATGGGCAAAATGCAGCTTTAAGTTGAAACTGCAATTATATTTCGTTACATTGACGGCCCAGAACGCACCACAAAGAGGTAGCTGCATTTCGGTCTTTTGCCGGGTATTACAGAATAAAATTCCAAAATTTTTGTTTTTCGCTCCACCCTAATGCACACGCACGAATTTGTGCTTGTGTGTGTGTATGGATGGATGTATAGCGCTGGCCCTGCCTAATCAAGTATTGCAAAAGGAAATAGCACATTTATAAGAATTAAAAACAAAACTTTCCCGAAAAATAAAACCTCTTACACACGCATGCGCACAAATTTGTGTGTTTGTGTGTGTGTATACATAGTGTGTCAGTGACTATACTCGGTGACTTTTAAGTAGGCGTATCAAGCTTAGAAATTTTGTGTCGTCGTCATGGACACCGTCGAAAGAAAACAACTCCACAATAGGCTTACGCTTTTATTTATAGCATCAAATCTCAGTTATTTCTAATCGTTTTCTAACAAATTTAGTGCTGAATAGTTTATTTTAGCAAGACCTACCATCATGACTTCAAAAAGTATTTTATTAAAGTTGATTGAATAACAGTTTACGCACAAAGCAATTTTAATCGTTTGCATTTAACTATTGTCGCAAAAACTAAGTGGGGAAAAAGTCTACAGCGCCGTAACTATGACAATCATAAGGGGAAAAGTGTGGAGAGTGGTAAATTTACCCATTTATGCCCAAGTTTTTTTAAACAACTTTTTTCAATTTTTATCAGCTTAAAACTCCTCCTTGGAATGGTTTACGTACATTTTAGGCATTAAATAGATCGCCGTTGCCATATTTATTAAGTTATTTAACGTTCTGTTCATGGGACACTAGGCAGATATGTGTGCAAAATACGACCTAACTTGACTTTACTTTTGCAAAGTAACACTACAGAAGGCATCTGTGATCAATTTTAAGCACATCATTTTGAAATAGTTTAGTTTTATGAAAAATTAGTTCGCAAAAAACCTTTACTTTCTGTGGCTACCCATGCTGGATCGTTGCTTGACTGATTTGCTGAAAATAGCTGTCAATAAATAAAATCTGATGTCCAACTAGTGGCTGTGTCTGGTTTTCTCAGGAAGAAGAACTATTTAAGTTGTGAAAAACAGCGTTAGTAAAATGATATACCCATTACAGGTTTTTGCACGCAGCAACCACACGCGTCCCGCTTTTGGCTACTGGGCATAAACGGGTTAATGTTTCTTTCATCTGCCTCCTCTTTTTACACAGGGTCTAATAAAATACTGCATAAAGAAATAAACTATTTATCAGAATAAACAAAAACTCCTCCATAGAGACATTGTTGAAGTTTCCTCTTAATAAAATTGTTTACCCACAATATGGATTGGTAATTTGGTACAAATGTTTACCTTGAAAAATCTTCCTTAAAAATATATTGAGAAACATTCCATTACGAATTAGTCAAAAATAAAGCATTGGTAGGTTAATGTCTGAAATGAATTACTTATTGAAGCTCTTAGTGCTTTCACTACTTAAATATTATATTTATATTTTGGTTATTCAACCCAACCTAAGCACCTTTCTATTTTATAGTTTCATTTTTTAAACTAATTGCCCTTAAAATCACTGTCATAGTATTTTTCATCTTTGTGAAAGTTATTTTGGGGCACAAATGGTCCTAAACTTTCTTCTAAAAGATGATGTCCATTATACTTGTGATTTTTTTTAAAACATCGATCTGCTATGTATAAAACAAATTTTTCACCAACCCGGAAGAATGCGTCACATCCAACTTTTTCAGAGCTGACATCCCCCCCCCCCCAAACATCCCATGTCAGGTAAGCAAGCACATCCGGGCCGCTTGACAAATGATCACAAGTTGACCTCTTTCCTTCATTAGCCCGAGCCTCCTCTTCCCTCGCACTGCTGCCACCAATGCATCAATTCCACCAGTGTGGTCAGCAGATTTGGACACTGTCCAGAGAAGCTGAGTGACCGATGGCCACTTCCCCAGATTTCAGTTTGATGTTCCCGTCTCGCACGGTTAAACTTTAGTTGGAAAGCCCATTCAATCAGCCTGGCATGATTTAAGCTCCCATATTCATGATCCAGTATGCGTATCAGTTTGGGTTCATGAAAAAATAATGAAACACCGCGCATATTATTGATAATTTACCTCCACAATGTATCCGCTTAGCATGGCTTAAGGTTATTTAAGCGCTCGTCCAATCATGCGCGTAGATAAATCTACACTTTCTTGCACCATTTGTCACATTTGCAGCAAAAGGGATATATCTGTAGCGGACATGATGGATAACAGTTTCTCTTGACCATTGCTAACAACTGATAGCTTTTCCGAAATCATCTCACTACTCGTGCGTAAGACAAACAGGATCACAAGATTAATCATTACTAGTGCTAACAATTACTATAGAAGATGATACATTTATGGTAGAAATGATTAATGGACGGGTATGTCTTACCAAATGATGAGCTTGAAGGACTATTCGGCAACAATTCGTGACGCAAAAATTAACAGATATGAATATGTGTCGATTTATCAAGTAAGATTTATGCACGTATCGGCTACTGCCATCCGTCAAATATTAATTTTTAAACTGTAGCAATATAATCATTTCTTTCGTGAATAATTAATTAATAGGAATTGTCATGTGCATAGTAAAATGTTGTCCAAGATATAAAAAAGCGCTATTTAAATGTAATTGAAATTGCTTCTTAAATGCGTTATTATTAATGATTGCGCTAGAAGTGGTAGAAAATTAAATTCTCGAAGATTTCATCAATAAAAAGTGTTGAAAATGATTAACGTAGATTCTTTTCTTTTATTCTACAATAGGCCCTCTTTAATCCGAACTATTTGGGACGGAGAGGTTCTGTCTATCAAATCGTTCCGATTACAGACTATATAATGCTTTTCACATGTCCAGTTATAACATGGCAAAAACGGATCATAAATGTAATAGAAAGAAGAGACATGTTTTGCAGGGTTAAAATATTTTTTATTTCAATAGCTGCACCGCCAAAAATAAACTTGTTTTTCCAGTATAATATTGGCAACCGAAATTCTAGTTTAAAGCTATAAATACTGTAAAATTAGCAATTTTAGTTTATTACTGTGCAGTGCATTTACAGTTTCAAACTAGAGCCTCGGCTGCCAGTATTATACTGCAAAAACATTTTTTTTTTCCAGTATGTAAAGATGGAAAAAATATGAACAGTATTACAGGAGAAGTTAACTAATACATTTTTACGTACAGTACATGAATTTCTTCTCACCAGCGTTCGGAATAGTGGACGTTTGGATTAAAGAGTTCTTACTTCACTTATTTATGTGTATCCTAAAAACCTAGAGTGGATTAAACGTATTGTCAACCCGTCATGACTTTTGAAATTTCTGACACAAAAAGGTAAAAACTAAAAACTGCTTGATCAGTTATTTTTTATTGTTTTTTTTTCTAACGTGAGACATTCTCTTTCCTCCTTAGGAATAAATATCAAATAATTATTCGGAAGATCCACACGCAAGGTTGTAGGGTCAAGAACAAATTTTTATAAGTAGCTAAAGAGTTTTTGGGGGACCAAGGAAGATAGGAAATCGAATATTCTTACTCTTCTCAAAATTAATATGAAACGAAATTCAATTTTATATTCTCCAGGTGTTGCAACTTCACCATTAATTTAGA
Organism: Uloborus plumipes; assembly: GCA_038373865.1. NCBI lineage: Eukaryota > Metazoa > Arthropoda > Arachnida > Araneae > Uloboridae > Uloborus > Uloborus plumipes. Next base: position 108,296 of record JAXGGA010000953.1, read on the forward strand.
GATGGCGCTATAAGCGAGCTAAACGATAACTTTAACTTCGACTTGGCTCTCGTTACTTAGCACTTTAGCGTAGTCGTGTTCTTTTGTCCTCATGTATGTTATATCTGTTGAAAGTGAAGTAAAACGTGAAAAAATACAAATGGGTCCTTATTAAAACTTCCGACCTTACGCGTGTTCCTACACCAGGAATGCAGCCGCAATATATTACTCAAATTCTAGAACAAGGTTCTGTATCTTCGCTATTGAATAACTTTTTTTTTTGAAGCTGAAGTCTTTCCCATATGAGTGTGACGGAAAACCAAATGCGTATAATTCCTCTCTGACAGAAAGGGCTATTTTAAGAATAAAGTATTTAATAGTTCTAAATATTTTCATTTTTAAATTCCTTATTTCTACGTCGTAGTCAATGAGTCGATCGCACAGCTTAATTCTTTTGAGACAATTATTGCAAGGCAATTTTTCCTCAAAAATGATTGTGCCAGAAGTTCCGGTATCTTCGTCGATTATGATTCATTCACTACGCAAAATAAAAATTGGAATCTATATCCATGGATATAATGATTTCCAATCATTTTATATAAAGTGTCGTCCACAAATGATGCCACATTTTGAAAGGACATTTACCAAAGTTTGTAAAATTATCACAATTTTGAACAAAAGAGTGGGAGGAGGAAATAAGAAATGCGGCATTATTTATGAACAGCTCTTAAAAGGATGTGGTACTTCAACAGAACTTCGTGAACATGAACTTACAAATTATTAGAAACAGTCACAATACTTAAACGCGTATTGCATATTTCAACCAAAGTATTTTCCAATTACTTGGCCGTTTGTGCATAACTTCATACATATTATTTCTCAAATGTTTTTTCTTTTGTAGGAACCCTATAATTTAATCAATAACTTATCAAACTTCATAAGGCATTACTTTAAAGTTTTTTTTTCCACAGCTTTCGGCGAAAAATGCTACTCATATTTGAGCGGCTTTCAGAAAAAATAATTAATTTTATTCTCTTTAAATAACTACTAATTTAATGCTATGATTATTAAAGCGTTCACATGGACCCCCAATGGTCCACGTCAGCTTGCAAACAGTCCATGTGCAACGAAAGAAAAAACTGGGGGCGCATGAGCTTCAAATGAGGACCCATAAGCCTGGATCCCATTTAAACACTTTTTTCTTAAACTTTAGCGTTCCACAAGTGATATAGTGCATCAAAAGCAGTTTTTACTAATGCACTTATCTAATGTTTATTTATATCATAAAAACAAAAGATTCTGTGCAACAAAAACCACCAATCTTAAAATTTTGTTTTAAAATTTGTGAAATTAAAGCTTTGTCTTTCCGCTGAAAAAAACGTTTTGTTTTGATTTTCTTTGTCTGTATTCAATATTCATTGGTACTATTGTTTGCAATTTCTTTCAAAAAAACTTGACGACCTAAGAGATTTAAAGTTGAAAGTTGTCGAAAAGGGGAACAGTCTTTTTTTTAAACCTTTTGCAAAACTTCAGAATATTTAAATTAGACGGAATTAGTATCGCTTTTATCATACAATGTAAAATAAAAAGAACTTGTATTGCAATAACTAAATTATAATGCACTAACGTTACTTTAGAAGAAGTTGTATCGGTTACGAGTAACTTTTATGGAGCCTCAGTTTCATAGAAATTTTCTAATGTTATGCTATTTCTTTTGTAACGTCAAATCATGATCAATTTAGTGTCTACGCATGTATTAATCTGAAATGAAAATCAAATTCCATACGAAAATATGGTAGCATTATTTCAGTTTAAACAAACGCCATTGAGGATTATCTTTGCTTCGTTACTTCTTTGAAGACCATTTGAATAATTACACATTTTTCTTGTAGTCATCATGTCTCATTATTGTTTAGAATAAGATAAACTTTCTAGTGTCCAAAAGAAGAAGGTAATCTGACAATAAATAAGATAAGCATAATTTTCGCATCAACATTTGTTATTCTTATTTGCATAAGTTATCATCAAAAGCATCTTAAATTGTGAGATTATTGACATTTGAAAAATTCAAATTTATTTACTGTCAATAAGCTAGAAATAAACTTTTGATGAGAATTTATGCAAGTGCAAATGACGTCTGTTAATACGAAGATTACGGTTCTTCAAAAAGTTCAAATTTATTTACTAAATTACAGAACAAAATAACGAAATCTTAAAGCATTCGGTGCTATGTTAGACCCAACAACTTGACGAAGATGTAACATTCTTTCCAGTCAATTACTTTCATTAATCGGTCACGTGAGTCGGTACCACTTTCACAAGAGAAGCCTCTGATAATACAGAAAATCCCAAAATGACAGACGACACAAACCCAGCGCAGTTAATTTCGATGTCAAGAACATCGGAAATCTGCTTACTTATTAATGTCAAGAAAACGAAAAAAAGACTAAAATAACACAATCAAAGACTTGTAGTTTATTGCTTATCACCACTTAAAATCAACGTCGTTTGATCAAAGCTATATTTTATCATTTCTTGGTTTGCGACGAGGCTACAATGTTATAACTCAGGCGTTTAATCACTGTCAACTTCAAAGTAAATCGGTGACAACGAATTGTCATAGAGGGAAGGAAAGAAAAAATCAAAGAACAGCCGAAGGCAGAAGTTCAAGAGCTCAGACAGTTAGCTGGGAAGTAAAGAAAAAAAAATAATAATATGAAAAGGTGAAAAAGAACACGGCTACCAATTGGAAAAAACCCCATTTATACCGTTCGAAAGATCCGTGAAGAACACGATGAAGTAATCACGTGGTGCTAAAATCATTGGTTGGATTCGGCCCCCCTTGTCACACACCAGTGTTTTGAAAAGGGGAAAAAAATGATCACATTAATGGTCGTGTCACAATGCTCACTTGGACCACTCCTTTTCCTTCTACCTCTACTTATTTATGTACATGCTCTTGCTATATCCTGCATGCGATGATCGAACCAGGAGGGGTTGGTTCTTCAGAAGAAGAGGGTTACTTAAAGGTCATAAATTAGGAAGATGGCTATTCGATGGCGATGGGAAAAGGTGTTATTTTTGTCGCAAAAAGGAATTCCATAAAAAACGAAAGAGCGATCTTCATCATGCTTCTCTTTGGATGAAAGCAAACGTTCAATGATAAAGAAATATAATTTTTCTCCATTAATGTTTAGCAGGGGCCTCTGTGACTGTGATAGAAGCTTTATATTTTATAACAGTACACATACTTTGGCATTTATAGAAATTTTAGTAGGTTGGCGATAAAAAAAGCACATTATAGGGCTTGGAACTCAGTATTTTGCAGAAACGTTTTCTTTTTATGACTAACAGTTATTTTGTGCATTTCAGAGAGCAGGGTGACGTGAAACGACTCTACTAAAGATGTGCTCATAGTCACACTAAACAAAATGACACAATTTCTTACGGATATTCAAATCCATTACCTCTCATTGTCATGCACTCGCTGAAACTAGCGCCAAATCTCTGAATTAATTTATCAATGTTTTTGTCATTTATAGAAATTTTAGCAGGTTGGCAATAAAAAAGCACGTTATGTAGCGCTTAGGACGAACTCTTTTACAGAAGCATTTTTATGACTAGAAAATAGTTTACTCATTTCAGACAGCAGCGTGACTTGAAACGATTCTACTAAAAATGTGCTTATAGTCACACTAAACAAAGTGACACAATTTGTCACAGAAATTCAAATCCATTACTTCTTATTGTCATGAACTTTCAGAAACTAGCGCCAAATCTCTGATTTTTTTTTTTTGTCAATATTTTTGGCATTTATAGAAATTTTATCAGGTTAGCGATAAAAAAAGCAGATTATGTAGCACTTGGAATTCATTTTTTTAAAGAAGCGTATTTTTATGACTAACAATTATTTTGTTCATTTCAGAGAGCAGGTTTAAGTGAAACGTGTCTACTAAAGATATGCTTATAGTCACAATAAACAAAATGACACAATTTCTCACGGATATTCCAATCCATTATCTCTCATTGTCATGAGCTCTCAGCCACTAGCGCCAACTATCTGAATTAATTTGTCAATGTTTTTGACATTTATTAAAATTTTGGCAGGTTGGCGATAAAAAAAGCACATTATGAAGCGCCTTGTACTCATTCTGTTACAGAAACATTTTTTATGACTAACAATTTTTTTGTTCATTTCAGAGAGCAGGGTGAAGTGAAATGACTCTTCTAAAGATGTGCTCATAGTCACGAAAAAAAAAATGATACTGTTTCTCACGGATATTCAAATCCATTACCTCTTATTGTCATACGCTGAAACTAACTCCAATTTTCTGGAATTAATTCACCAATTCGTTTGTCATTTAAAGAATTTTCAGCAGGTTCTAGATAAAAAAAACTTGGAAAAGCTATCTCACTTTGAATCTATTCATTTACAGAGGCACTTTCTCAGAACCGACAAACCTTTTATTCCTCTCAAAACAGGATGACGTGAAACGACTCTATTAAAACCTATGCTCTTGCTAAACAAAATGACAGATTTTCTCGTGGTTATTCAAATTCTACAATGTCCGTCATTACCTTTTATTGTCATGCATATCTCCAGCACCATTCTTCTTAAACGAGTTAAATTACCGGGCCCATTACGAACAGAATGACAAATGTAAACGTTGCAATTTTCAATCCTTGGGAACCTGAAATTCTTTTCATTGTGGAAGTTGCTATTGTAAAATTACTACCTCCTTTTTTCTTTAGTATTTTTTTGACTCCACCTTGAATGGATGGGCCAGACAATAACCTCTTGAAACCACGCGACTCTTAGTCAGAAAAGGATGGAGTAAAAAAAATGCAAAGAGTCCTCTCAAGATGATATCCAACTTCAACCCTCACATTAAAGCCGACACCTCTAGAAGAATCATCTTCTCCTCCAAACCAACCTTTATGACAAAGATTTTCTTTTTCCTTGTTTTTTTTTTCTTCCCTTGCAAAAGCTATTCTGCCCATAGCGTGGTCATTAAACGACGAGCACTGGAAAACCGAAGAGTTAACGTTTGAGCCAGTAAAAAAAAAAGGGCAGAAAAAGAAAGCTTAAAGAGATAGTAATGAAAATAAAAAAAGAATAAAGAAAACTGCTGCTCTTAGAAGGCATCAGTGTTCAAGGGAAATGAAAGTAACTGTTTGTTTGGTTGAAGTGGCAAAAGTGTTTTGATTCTAAAGAATGTCTTGAAGAGACTGAAACGTTTCTAAAAGTTTAAAGATTTATTTTGAAATACTACTCCCTGGAATATTAATGTTCATTGACAATGATGTTTATTATTAAATATTTAAACAAAAAGTGCATACAAGCCTGTATTAAAATAGATAAACTAAAATAAAAAGCCATAGTGATCACTGTATGCATTTGATCAGAATAAACTTAAATTTTGCTTGTTTTCCACTTCTGTTATTCTACTATTATTTATGCAATTGTTTTTGGTATTGTCATAAAAATACCAATAGTATATCGTAATTTTTCGTCTACAGTGTAACTCCGGTAACTCGACCACCTCGGTAAGTAGACATTTGTCTTTCCAATTTTTGATCTAATGTTAATTTCAATGGGTTAAAACCTTTCTAACTTGATACACATTTGCATGAACCTCTAGACATCGACGTCCACTCGCTAGTTTAGTCCAGTTTTTTGCCATCAACATTTTTTCCATTGGTGATTTCAGAGAAATTTACATTGCGGTTTCTTGATCAGCTAATCATTCCTTCTTTAGAAAGAGCTCCTTTACAGGTGATTTTCCCTTTGTATTATGCGAAGTTATCTTTAACCTTTAAAGAATAAACTTAGGGCCATGCTCTACATCGACGTAAAGCAGAAAAAATAGGCAGAAGCGTAAAATGGATTCAATGGTATTCCTATGGAAAGCACCCGGATTTTCGGTTTCTGCCTTCAGTTTCGGTCGCGTTTTACGCTGATGTGGAGCATGGCCCTTACTTCTCTTGCAGTTTTAAACTAATACTGTTTATTTTATTATTTACTTTTCAAAAGCAGAAGTGAAAAGATAAATTATTTGCTGGAATTCGTTTTATGAGGTGAATGTGAGCACTAGGTGCTCAAAAAGTGACAGAGAACACATCTTGAGAAATTAAATTATGGAACCTCAGTAACTTCTGTACCTCAGAACCAGACTGACGTAAGTCCATTTTCGTAACTTTTCAGCAGAGGGCAAAAACGATTGCAGAGTACATGCAAAAGATGGGACTCGTGCTCTATAAATGCTGCTTAATAATTGTGATGGAATTTGTTTTATAGAATAACGTTCTCATGGGTCGAAGCGGAGTAAAATTATATACAATGAATCAATCGCCATTTTTGGACTTACGTCGTTCTGGTTCTGAGGTACAGACTTGACACCCGCTTAACTCGACATGGTTTCTTGGGGCGTCGAGTTATCGAAGTTCTACTGCATAGCATAAGATTTTAGTTTTTATTTATAGTCTCCTTCCCTTAATTAAACCATTATCATTGCATATTCCTTTCCTTCCTGAGTGATCTGCGAGTTTTTCCCACTGGCAGAGAATAAAACAAAGAAGCCCCGGGCATTTGAAAATAAGCATTCAGCTGAAAATCGGTACTTTCTCTATACTAGACAGCAACTTAACTTGACACTGAACGTCACTACAGGCGGAGACAATAAGAGCTCACAAGCAGTCAGCGATCTCCTCTAATTCGCCAAGTAGGCTGTGACGCTTTATCTAGCTCGTTTTTCATAGGCTAACATCACGCTGACGTCACGATGTTTTTGTCAAGAAACGTTGCAGTGTAGTATAGCAGAGAACAAAACAAAGAAGCCCCGGGCATTTTAAAATAAGTATTCAGCTGAAGATCGGTACTTTCTCTAGTCAGGGCTAAAATAAACCAAAATGGCTCCACAAGGTAAATCTGCGAACATTCAACTAATTAACTTAAATAGAAAGACGAAAATTTGTCACAATATACTAGGAAGTATTTTGTGAAAAAGAAAAACAATGTTCTCCGTTCCAATTTATGAGAATGAAAAACGTAAAGAACTATAAACGAGGGTTAAAATGATCCGAAAGGCAATTCTATATTGCAAATAGCAAATAATTCGAAACAACTGAATGGCACCGTAACTTTTCAAAAACTTATATAAACAACTATAATCAGGCAAAATCAAAAATTTCTGTATGCTTATGTGGCACTGAAATAAATCAATTATTTATGCATATTTTTCTTTATCATAGAGCTATTTTCCAAATTTTTGCGCAATTTTAAATGCTTCTCTTGGGAATTAAACAAGATATTCTGCACGCTTACAAATAACGGAACTATAAAAATATCAGAGATTATCTTCATAGTGAACAGCAATCTGCTCCCTCTGTTCCTGTTTAAACTTTAAAATCTGCAGCAGTAAAATTTGTGATACTCTTTTGGACGCGAAAAATATTTTAAAAATTCATTTTATCCTTTTGTATTTTTGAGTCAGCAATTTTATAGTTTCTTCAAAATTGGGATACAGTTCTTTCTATATTCCTTTCATTTGTATATTTTTATAGTTTAGATAAAATATGTTAAGATGAAATTTTCTAAAACTTATTATCAAACATAAAAATAACTATCGTTTATTAATATCTTTAAAGAAATCTATTTTAACTTAAGTACACATTTTTATTTGTGCTCTTTTACGTTCGAATGACGTAAATGAAGCAAAAAGAACCATCATCGGTAGTATATAAAGAACAAAAACGCTTCCCAAATTGAATTTTGAGTTTGAAATTCTTAGAAAGATGATTTAGATTGAAGCACGTACTTTCTTAATCATTCCCCATGGATGCTTCATGATAGCAGCTTATCATTATAAAATACATTTTCTAATGGGATCTAATACTAACTGGAATCAAAATTGTTTAGTATAACACGAAACGACACTAGAACGGCTATTAGTCTGTTGTTAACAAATTGAATAAATTCCACCAGAGAACTCGTCTAAAACCACCATCATCATTTTCTAAGTCGGCTACTAAAATGGTTGCGTAAAAGGCAAACAACCCAAACTACCATCGTAAGAGCTATAACAAGTCTCCGTCCGGCCTTTAGCTCTTTGAAGCCGGACAAATTAAAGCGAATAGACAACAATATCGTGGGCTTTTAAGTGCAAAGTTATGCGCTTTAAAAACTTTTACGTGATATTCCGGGAAAATCTAACGCCAGGGAGGCTTGTCTGAAGGTTCCTCGACTCTTCGCGTTGGGATGCCTAATTGCTTTTACGAGTCCCACATTAAAGAAGAGTTGTTGATATTTTTGAAAAAGGGAGTTAGTTTATGGGCAAAGCGAAAGACGATATTAGATCGAAAAGTGTTTTGTATTCGTTTTATGAGGCTTATTATCTTTTGATAGCTAAGAAATATGAGTTAGGGAATACTTTATGGTTTCTGTTAACAAAATTTCAATTGCTTTTTTGATTTAACAAAGTCGGCATAAAGAAGACAAGTGATTTTTTGAAAAGCTCCGTTTAAATAAAAGCATCAGCCAAAAGTTCATTATTTAATTGGTCTTTTGAACTATGGATAAATATTTTAATTTTCTAAATTTTTAGTATTGCTTTCCCATTGATTGCCAAATGGCTTAAAGCAACGCAAAAATGCATGCTTAAGCAGCAAATTCAAATTTACAGAAAAACTACATTACTGCTATTTCATAAGTAGACGATGGTATCTAGTAAGCATTCGCTCTATATTACATCGAGTGCAGTATTTGACTAAAATAAAACTAAACTATTTCAAGATATTCAGGAAGACTATTTTGAAAAGACCGGATTAAATTTTGTAATTTCTGATTAATGTTCGTCTAGTACTGACCTTAATATACTACACAGAGCATAAATATTTTTTTACGGAGTGCTAGTTCAAAACCACCCACCAAGTTGAAAAACATTCATATAATTTGACAAGATGATTTTTAGTTTCAAAAAATTAAAACTATGTACGGCAGAGAGGCTGTCTGAAGGCTTCTCGACTCTTCGCGTTGGAATTGCTTTTACGAGTCCTACATTATAGAAGAGTTTTTGAAGAGGGTATTTTCGAAAAAAGGAGTTAGTTTATGGGCAAAACGAAGGACGATATTAGATTGAAAAGTGCTTTGTATTCGTTTATGAGGCTTATTATCTTTTGATAGCTAAGAAATATGAGTTGGGGAATATTTGTATGGTTTCTGTTAACAAAATTTCAATTGCTTTTTTGATTTAACAAAGTCGGCACGAAGAAGACAAGTAATTTTTTGAAAAGCTCCGTTTAATCAAAGGCATCAATCAAAAGTTCCCATTTTAATTGGTCTTTTGAACTACGGATAACTATTTTAATTTTCTAAATTTTTATTATTGCTTTCCCATTGATTGCCAAATGGCTTAAAGCAAAGCAAAAATGCCTGCTTAAGCAGCAAATTCAAATTTACAGCAAAACTACAGTCGAACCCGCTTAATGGAAAAGCCATTTTGACACGAAAAAATATTCTAATATGCGGGATATTCCAGAATCCGGGGTGAAAATAATGCACTTCAATGGTTTGGTACATTGAAAACGTATTACATTTAGCGGGATATTTCTTTAAGCGATATTCTAATAAGCGGGCTCGACTGTACATCACTGCTATTTCATAAGTGGACGATGGTATTTAGTAAGCATTCGCTCTAGATTACATTGAATGCAGTATTTGACTAAAATAAAACTAAACTATTTCAAGATATTCAGGAAGACTATTTTGAAAAGACCGGTTTAAATTTTGTAATTTCTGGGTAAAGTACGTCTGGTGCCTTAAGATACCACACAAGCGTTCAAGTATTTTTTTTCCAGAGTGCAAGTTCAAAACCTCCCACCAAGCTCAAAAACATTCATATACTAAATTGAAAAAGAAAATTTACGATCATGTCAAGGGCTTGCTTTAACACTAGGGAGTGTGCATTTGATTTCAACGAAAAAAAGAAAAACAGCTTTATAAGCCTTTAGTTTGTGAAAATTCCGAAATTATTTCCTTAAGATATGACGAGGGATCCCGAAGCGAAATGGAAAAAATAAATGAACAGAAATAGATTGATGACACAATTTTTTACAATCGGTGGTGAACAAAATAAAGTCATAGTAAGTAAAAAAGTTGAAATGAGGGAAAATAAAATGCATTTTTTGATGGCACGATTGCTTCACATTTTATGATGAAAAGTTCAGTGTCGAAAAGGCAATGAAGACAAATGACTTCACGTTAATGTTGATTGATTGCATGACAATGTTCCAGTTTGCGGTAGTAAAGGTCACTGGCTACAGCAGATTCCAAGCGAGTGCACCAATTACTGTCGGGTGCATTCAAAGACACTTGCGTTCTGTTGATAGCTTCTGCAGCAACATCTAAACGTGATAACGTGATATCGAAGGCACATCCTAGGTTGGACCATCGACAAGTCCGTCATTTCAAATTTTATTACGAAGAGAAGGGGGCGCGGGGGGGTATACTCAACGAAAATTGTAACAAGAAACAGTAAAACTACGCCTATACTTACGGATAAATACATTAATTTCTTAAGATGAAGGAGGAGGGGCTATTGACCCAATAATCCCCTTACAGGATGAGCCTGGTCATAGATAGCTGCTGTGACGAACTTCAGCCGGAAAAAATTTCAGTGGCATCATCAGACAGATTCAGTGAAAGTCATATCGATTTTCCATGCGTCTACTTGGTTTTTCAGATTACGTTCTGCGGCAATTTTTTCTCCATAAAATTTCTACCACCAGTTTTCTCAATTTGTCTGGCTTCAAGGCGTCTTCTGGCGAGAGACCAACAAATCACGGTCAACTCAAGGTCGTGCCTAGAATTTTTTTCTAGGAGGGTCCACTGTTGGAAGTGTGTCGGAGCAAGTACATGAAAAAGGTGTCGATGGAACGCCGTGAAGTACTGTTTTGTATAATTCCGCAGGGTGGTTCGAACGCAAGCCCCCTTTCCAGTCTGGATGCAGTCTTGGATCTGCTGGGTGAAAATTTCTAATACTATAAGGGGGAGCGGGAGTATGAGATAAGCAAGCTATGTTACACCAGGTCGTGTTATTCAAATCAATGACTTGCACCGAATAGATAAAAGTAGATGTTTGTTCTTGCGCAACGAGTGTGACATTCCAACATTAAAGGTTCGCAAGGAATTGTTGTAATTGTTGTTGTTGTCTTGTGTAATTGTTGTTGTCTTGTGTCAGGCCGGCTGGCAATTTGTAGTGTGCTGCTTCCCTTTTTCAACTATACAGTTATTTAGTGTGAAGTTTAACTTCCAAGAACACACATGCCAAAGGGAACAGCTTATAGGGAAGGCGACCCTTCACAGGAGAGAGAATACATGCATGCCCGAACTGGGAATCAAACTCGGGACCTCTCTATCCCGCTCACACTTTTCTGATTACTAGACGATTAATTTTTCTGACGAAGCAAAAGATTTAAAAAAAAATACAGTTGGTCAATTTTTTTTATTTGATTAAAATCTAAAATTAACAGTTTATCTCAAACGAAATTTAATGTATGATAAATTCATGCGCATTGCTTCAATGACAAAATATGTTTTCGTTGAAGAGTGATTCTATTGCTATCAAAATCACAGCGAATTGTTACATGCTTCAAAAGGCATCCTCGAGAGACCAACAAATCACGGTCAACTCAAGGTCGTGCCTAGAATTTTTTTCTAGGAGGGTCCACTGTTGGAAGTGTGTCGGAGCAAGTACATGAAAAGGTGTCGATGGAACGCCGTGAAGTACTGTTTTGTATAATTCCGCAGGGGGTTCGAACGCAAGCCCCCTTTCCAGTCTGGATGCAGTCTTGGATCTGCTGGGTGAAAATTTTTAATACTATAAGGGGGAGGGGGAGTATGAGATAAGCAAGCTATGTTACACCAAGTCGTGTTATTCAAATCAATGACTTGCACCGAATAGATAAAAGTAGATGTTTGTTCTTACGCAACGAGTGTGACATTCCAACACTAAAGGTTCGCAAGGAACAACGTACTTTTCTTTTGAGAGCGTATTTGATCTAAGATATTAACTTCTCCCATTGTAGCATAATAGATGTGTTTTCAAGCTTTTTGAAAAATAATATTAAGCTCTAAAAAAGTTAATTTCAACTAGTTTTTTACTTCCTTAGTTTGCTATAAGTTAAGAAAAGACGGTTAAGTTCAGATATAATTTTCAATGCTGACTCTATAAAGCAACGACCCTTTGACTTTGTCTTGATTCCTTCTCAGTAAGATAGAGACCGCTTTGTGGAATAATCGAGAAGCTATTTTAAAAAGCGGAATATTCTATTCTCTGGGGAACGCAAAAGTGCATGACAACGTTTGGTGCTTTAAAATTTCTTTCATAAAACGGAATAATCTTTTAATCGAAATTCTAATGAACGGACTGAACTGCATTACATTTGACTTGCCATTCTCAGGAAACCACATGACTAATAAAAGACGAAAGTTGGTTAAGAGCAAGAATCTGAGAGAGTGTCACGCCTGTGATTCATGACCTCTCAGATTTTTTCCGAAAAATTACAAAATGTTTATTATCTTATTGAATGACCAAATCCAGAATGTTTTGCTCTAAAGTTGAGTTGTTTAGTTTTTATGGACCCCTAAAGTTGAAGGTGCGGTATCAAAAATTAAGCGGATTTTCAAGACATGGAAGTTGCTGTGAGTCAAAACTCTTAACAAGAACTGTTTAACTCCAATTTTCTTTTTGTATATGGAATATAGAAAGTTGAAATTTTACAAAATGAGTGTTAAGTTTGAGGTAAGTTGTTGCCGTAAGGTCAGTGAAGGCCCTCAAAACAAGGCATTTTGACGTTTTTTAACGTTTTTGAGGTCCAAAAACAGCTTGTACATTTCAGTTGGCACGGCAAAAGTAGTTTCGTTTGAAAGACTAGTGTAAGCACTTTAAAATAATGTATAAATAACCGAGGAAAGTTCAACGTGCTTTTAGTTGCTTAAGGCCGAAATATGAAAAATGTCATATTTTAGCAATATTCAAACGGTCATAACTTCCTCTGCCAACAACATATTGAAATATGTTTTTTACCAATGTCATACTCTATTCTTTATCTTAACGGAACAGTTGAGTCCTTTGAGGCGAAATGTGAAAAATTTTTTTACAAAAAATGTATTTTTTCCTGTGTATTTTTTGTAAAAAAAAATTTCACATTTGGTAATTTTTGGGAGTAAATCTGAGAGGTCATGAATCACCCCATAATGCTAGGCGTGACATTTTCTCAGATTCTTGCTCTTAAAATGTGTATCTTATTTATTGTTTCTTTTGTTGTTAACAGAAGATGTCAAATAAATGAATAAATAAATAATAACAATTAAATGAAGTAACTTATTTTTAAAATTTAAAATAGCACCTGTTTTTGTTAATGATTCGTGACAACTCTAAGGCGTCAACTAGAAACATAAATAAAGAAAACGACCAACGTAACCTTTTAGGACATTAAAGTGCTCTGACAAATGTACCTAATCGGTTATACAAAAGACTACACAAATTTTTGGCGAACTCTAAATTCGTCATATTTTAGTTCGAGAAAGAAATAACTAACTCTATTACATTATCTTTGAATAAACCTAAGTAAATCCAGTCAATTAAAACGTTCTTACCATTAAGACAAAACCTACATAGGCCTCGAACTAATTATCGTTCTGACCAATTAGTTATTGTAAGATGAAACAGAAAACCCCATTAAAACAACAACGCTTACCCAATCACAAAGCCGAGGCCGTCTCAACATTTTCTTCGCGGTAGTAATAAGACTTAATTAATATATCCAAAAGTTTCTAAAGCATAGAAAATTCGGGAAAATGGAAAACATTACCAAGCCATTTAAGAGAGAAGTTATAGCTCTTAAAAACTTTTGCAAGTCGCTTCTTAAAAGCTAATATGGTCGTAGAGGCAACGAATTGGAAAGTGGAATAACCATCCCTTTTGTGTTTTCAAAAGCCTAATTGCTTTTATGAGTTTCGCGCGTAAAATTGCCGCTTTTAAAAGGGATAGCTACAGGCAAAAGTGATGACGCAGAAGGAAATTAACTTTTCTGAAAGATTAATTCGTTTCTTTTGTGATTTTCGATAATTAATCGAAAAAATTAACGTCACATTCGAGGCTCTGCTTTTGGGCAGTAATGGGGGCGGTAATTTCCGTTTATGAATTGATTTGGAAGTGATTGTGGCGGTCTAATTGAGCCAATCAAGGAATGAAATTTTATAATGGCATTTTATCGTTAGAAATGACATTATCGGATTTAATTTTACATTCAATTGGTAAAAATACTTCGATGGTTAGAAACCAGGCGGACGAAATATGTTATGTAATTTCCCATCAAAGATATATTTTAGAAACGCTTGAAGTATAGTTTAAAAATATGTATACACTGCAAAAAATAGATAATTTTAGAGTATATTACAGCTAATTTCATACTAATAAACCGTAAAATTGCTAATTTTACAGCAACAAACTGTAAAATAGCTAGTTTTACACTTTATTACTGTGCTTTTAGTTTTAAACTGGAATCTGTACTGCCAATATTATACTGAGAAAACAACAGTTTATTTCTTGCAGTGTACTTCTCAAGTCATTTGGAATTATTTTATTTATTGATTTATAAATTTGTATCTTTTGGGAAAATTTGTAAATTAATTTATCCCGGTAAATGTCAGTACAGCCGCAAAAATAGTTAACGTGAGCACGATTTTTAAGAAAGAAGATTTTGGTAATCTTTTACTCTTGTTAGCTCTACAGAATTAATTAAAAAATCATTCATAGGGAATTTTTAAAACATGCTGAAAAATGAAAGAACCAAAATTTTGCAACAAATTTGTTTTCTTCAAAATGAATATAATGAAGAAAAAAAAAGCAAATATAGAACTACATTTAGACATAAAATGCATATATTTCATTTGATTACATGAAGTATTTGTTGCAAAACAGGGTCAAAATTTTTGTTCACATTTTGAACTTTGTTATACTTAAACGGGAATACTTTAAGCATTCAATGAACATGAATTAGTTATCGCTACGTTCTAAATTCTGATTAAATTTAACTTAATCTCCTAAAGAAAAAGCTTTTCACTTGCATAATCTAGCCATGGTCAGTGCAATGCTCACAATAGTGTCCGAGGGACAAGAGATAAGAAATGTGGTTTGGAAAAGGGTATTTCGGTGAAAAAAGTGTTAGATATTGCAGAAGATGGTGATCTTCGGTGATACGTAGCTGTGACAAATGCTATGAAAAGCTAGTAACTAAAAAAAATGGATATTTAAAATCGATTTTCTAGCATTTGGTGGTATTTGGTGCTAATTTAAAAGTACATTAACGACATAGGGCTCCTGTAGGGATCGTTTAGAGGTGCGTTAAACTAAGACTTTGGTAAACCGCCATCGTTTATACGGCATCCGGTTAATCGTTATTCTACTGTATTACATACACATTTCTTTAAGTTTCTATCATTCACTCTGAGTACAATATATTGCTTTTAATTTCAAATTTAATTTGCACCATGCTATTGTATGCGTAGTTTTTCTGCCCTTTAAACGTGCGAAATATTCTCCAGATATTGAATTCACATTTCCCAATAAAGTCCACAACCTGCCTAAAAAAACAAAAAAGAAAAAAAAAATCTCCCCCTATTCCGATAGCCATCATCTTTATTATCCAGAAAGAAACGACCAGTAAAATGCAACGAGTATAAAGATGAAGATCTTCCCCACCATTATTGACCATTTCCTACTCCAAATGTGTGCTGCCGCAAGAAGCCTTAAAAACAATATCTAAGAACGTGGGGCGTGAAATTATTTGCCTTAAAAATTTTACGGGTCATCCCTTAAAGTTAAGAACCATAGCAAGGTATGCCATTCACCTGACGCTATTAGTATAGAGGTTTTTGGAAGCACCAATGGTAGTTTTATAAGCCCGATATCTGTAATGTGTAAGAGTTTTTTTTAAGTTGAAATGAAACATGTATAAAGTCGACCTCGAAAAAATTTACGATTACTTACGTGGTACTAGTAAAGAACTTTAAGAACGGAATATCGACAGAAGTTTTTCAGTCTACATTTGAGGATACAGCGACAAAACTTTTCGCAATAGATAAATTATGTTTCACACTAGGGATGCACCAATAATTAGTACAATTAATTAATCCGCCACTTTGCCGATATTATTTTTAATTGGCAAAATTGGGTCAATTAATCGAGGGGAAAATATCTTAAATATTTTTTCAAGGAAATAGTATGATAATAAATTTTTTCACAGTAACAGTAATTTTTTTCATGTGGACACGAGGGTCGAACTCAATTTGAAAAAGGGACTACACAACATTTAAGGTTTAAAAAGGAATCATATAGCAATTTGTCATTGACAAAAAAAAAAAAAAAGAACCTTCAAAACTAAAGAAATTCATTGTTTTGCTTCGAACTGTTTCTCTTATCTTCAGTTATTTTTATTCAGCTGCGTTAGCTTCAATAATTCAGCTACAAAATCTGCTAAAATAGTTCACTCCGTAAAACAAAATTAAAAAATTGTCATCACATTTTCACAGTATTCGTCAACTTTAATATAACTTCTGAATGTTAACGAACTTTTTCTAAGAAATAATTTTAATTAATAGGAAGAAATTCATTGTTTTGCTTCGAACTGTTTCTCTTATCTTTAGTTATTTTTATTCAACTGCGTTAGCTTCAAATATTCAGCTACAAAATCTGCTGAAATAGTTCACTCCATAAAACACAATAAAAAGATGTCTCATCACATTTTCACAGGATTCACCGGATTTAATATAATTTCTGAATGTTAACGGACTTTTTCTAAGAAATAAATTAGCTGACCTGAGAGGTGAAAGTCAATAGAACTTTCACGAAGCACGAAAATATTGCTCTCTACAACCAGTGTTTTCTCCTTAAAACCGAGTCTCTTTTGGACTAAAATTTTACCAACCAAATATGTCCAATTTCTTCTTCTTATCGACGAACTCGTTAAATAGGGGTTTGTTATCAGTGAGTTTGACAGTATATACGTTTTCAATAAGAAAATTCCGGTCTTAAATGTAAAGCTCTTCTATGACCTTTCAGTGCATCAATCTCAATTTCTTCACATAAAGTGGGAAAAACCATCAATCATGAATTATTAAAAGGGAAAACAAGTGGAAATCAAAAGCAATTGGGAAGGGACGAAAATAGTAAATGAGAAAATGAAAGAAAATATAGAAAGATGAAAATGCAAATTTGAGAGCCACATTTTGATAATTTCAGGTTTAACTTTTAGATAGTGCATAAATTAAACAAGCTAAATAAAAAAGTAGTAATTTAAAGAGAACATATGTGCCTACTTATCTTTGAAAGAAAAAACACAACCTTGAAAACAAATCAATCATTTAAATTGTGGGTGGCCTGTAAATTCATATGATTAATAACTAGTAATCAGATAGAATAAGACAATGGAGGTAAATTGATTAGATGCAGACTTGTTCTTTTAGAGAAAAACAATAGGGAAAACTCCAAAAGGGCGAAGAACTTGGTAGTTTTCTTGTTTCTTTACAACGTTTTCAATTTCAAAATACGATAATGAAAGTTAAATGGGTACAAGTAAGAGGACAGTGAACATTTTTTACAAAAGCATTGTAATACTCCGATATAGCAAAGAGAATGAAACCGAAGGAAGGGAAAGAATTCGGTATGAGTTTGTGAAACTGACACTCATTGCTATTGGTGTTAGTTTTGGCATTATCTTTGACTTTGGTAATTAAATCAGCTATTAGTGCTTCAATTACCCTTCATTTCCAAAGAGATAGAAAATATCGTTATAGTAAAATTTTTGCATTGTTTTTTTATGTTTCAAAAGTTTTACATTTTGAATCAAAGTAACATTTTTTTTGTCAATTGAAATTCAAGTTGATACTAAATTATGTTTTGCTGAAAATTTTCTGATTTGTAATACTTAAATTCTTAGATTTAAAAAACTGAGATAAATATGAGTACAATGGTTTAATTTACAAGAATTATACTATGAATTGGGATCAACTTTCCCCTAGGAAAAGGGAAAAGATTTGCTCCATTGATTTTTTTTTTATTTTTTTCAAAAGTAGTTAATTAACCAATTATAATATTTAATTATTTAGTTTGGTTAGTTCAGAATTAGCCCATTTTCCTACATAATTTATTTCAGACAAACAGTTCCCCTGAAGAAGTTTGATTACGTAAAGAAGCTATTGTATGGGGATGCCGATAAATGATGTCACACTTTTTTCAACAAATTTGACCTCGTCCTCTCTTTGTCACAATTTTTCACACTTAACCTTACCCCTTTGCTTGTCACATGTCACACTGTTTTTCTCAAGCATAGTGTTTTTCTAAAAAAGTATATCTCCAAAACCCCTCGTCACATAATAAATAACACAATTTCACAACCCCTCCATCCTCATAGCGTGATATAATTTGTGTACGACTGCTATAGCTTTTTCAATAGGATAACGAAAACAAAGAATATTTTTACAAAACAATATTTGAAGAAGATTTCACAAAAGCAAAAATAAATAACTAAGAAACGTACTCACTGAGGAGATGAAAATCGTGATAACAGCAACTGGAAGAAAAAATTAATGAAATTAAGTTTATTTGAGAGTGTTTTTTCATTAAAAAAGTGTAGTAAAAAAATTAATAAATAATTACATTCCAATATTATATTAATACAATGAAATATACAGTTCTTGTTATCATCATACGGAAATAAATCGTACATACGAGCAAAATCCAAGTATTATACACAAATGTTACCACCAATTATAGTTTATGCTGCTCTTATTTTCCCCAATTATATTCATCAGTTTCGTGTAGATTTATTCACATAACAAGAGTAGATTAAATCATGCTTACACGCTTCTAATTAGCCTGCAGTTGTTTTTGGAAACATAAAAGTGTCTAATACTGCTGTCAAAGTAATAAACATTACTTTTTTATGTTTAAAAATTAAAATAGTATGAAGAAGTGTTATATAAATTATTTTGAAAGCTATTAAATGTACTCATTTTAAAAAATACAGTCATTAAATGCTTGAGTAAAAGGAAGAAACATAGTGGAACTAAAAGTAAAATCAAATTTCTAAGAGAAAAATTGCTTAAAAGGGATCAATTAATAAAAACCGTATAAGCTTGACAATTACCCCCATCAGCTAATCAAGTGAACGAAAAAGCGAAAAAAAAAATCCTTCGGTATAGAAATTTTCAAATCAGAACTTTCGAAGTGTTGGCCCACTTCGGCAATCTTTGTCTGGCAGACATGAGTAGCTTACTTTTGAATTTCTGTGACTGTTATCTATAACTTGAATTGCTAAATTTTGACTTTGATTTTAACTTTGCTTACTTTTGCCTAACTTCGAATGCAACTTTCATTTTTCACTTTCATTGTAAACATTTACTGCTTACTTTGACTTACTTTGATTGTTTACTTTCTCTTCGCTGATTACTTTTGACTTATTTTGAATGTTTACTTTAATTTCCATTGTTTGCCTTTGACTTATTTTGATTGTTTACTTTTATTTTCATTGTTTACTTTTGACATTTTTTTGATTATTCACTGCAATTTTCACTATTTACTTTTGACTTACATGGTTTATAGTTTAATGATTTGGTCTCTCACTATGAAAAATCAATTGACGAAATTGAAAGGCTACAGGCATAAATCGCATTAATAAAAGTACGAATGTATGCCCGCATACAACCGCATACAACCGCAAAGCACCCCAAAAAGATTATAATACGCCAACAACTCCTATCTAAATTTGAAATATGATTCAACAACCTTAGCGTGCTTACATTTATTAAATTGATACCGTTAAAACACCAGTGGTTAATGCCTGGGAATATGGAGATAACATTGACATACATAAAAACTCGCCCGACAGCTGACCTCTGGACGTTTTCTTTACATTCAGTTGTTAACTTTTGACTTCCTAAGATTTTTGACTTAAGTACAATCATACTTTAGACTAACTTTGAGTGTAACTGTCATTATTTACTATCTTTCACTGCTTACTTTTGACTTTTCTTGAGTGTTTATTCATTTTTCACTCACTTTATTGTTCAACTTAATTGTTAATTTTTAAAGTTTACTTTTAGGGTCATTCCATATAAAATCAACAAAGGGGCCGTGCCGCACCATTTTTGATTTTGATCATACTTGGTAGGAAATATGCATCAATATTCTGTACCTCCAAACTGTTTTATTTTTTTCTCGAAAAAATTTTATTCTCGAGATATAGCCATTTTTTTTGTTCCGCCGATGAGTAAAATTCGGCATTTTTGATCTTCTTTCTAACAGCTCTGGAAAATTTACTTAAAGTGGTAGAAAGATCAAACATGGCTTATTTTGAAGCTAAAAGAATGAACTTTTATTTGTGCATAAAAAGAAACGGTTTGGGTTAAGCCTAAATCTAAATTTTCCCGTGTCAATTCGCGGTTCAAAAAGTGCCGTTTTTGTCATTTCAAGCATGAAAAAATATATGAAGGACTGACAGTGGGGTTCTAATTTTTTTTTCTCATGCACCCAGTTATAGATACTAGAAGCACAGAAAAAAATTAGATGATACCAGTAGTCTTTTATTATGAAAAAAATGCTTAAACTTGAGAAAAAATGAAAATTGGCCTTTTTCACTCCCCAAAAACAGCCTGTGGAACAGGTAGTAAAAATGTACAAATGCATGGAGTAAAAAGGTGTTACATTGCCCTTTAGAATGAAACAAAAACTGTCTTGTTATTCCAAGGCATTAAAGAGATATAACCTTTCAAACTTTGAAAAAAAATGAAAAATATCCTTTTTCACTTCCCCAAAACGGCCTGTGGAGCAGGTAGTAAGAATTTGAAAATGTATGGAGCAAGAAGGCATTATATTGAACTTTAAAAGGAAACAAAAACTGTCTTGTTATTCGAAGGCATTAAAGAGATATAAGCCTTCTAAGTTAGATGATTATTATGAAAAAATGAAAAATGGCCCTTTTCACTCCCCAAAAGTAGCCTGTGGAACACTTAGTAAAAATTTGCAAATGCATGGAGGAGGAAGGCGCTACATTGCCCTTTAAGTCGAAACAAAAACTGTCTTGTTATTCTCAGGCATCAAAGAGATAAGGCCCTCTGAAAATTGAAAATAATTGCTTTAACTTATGCTAAAAAATCTTGCATGAATTTTCAATTTTCAGAGGGCCTTATCTCTTTGATGCCTGGGAATAACAAGATAGTTTTTGTTTCGATTTAAAGGGCAATGTAGCACCTTCTTCCTCCATGCATTTGCAAATTTTTACTAAGTGTTCCACAGGCTACTTTTGGAGAGTGAAAAGGGCCATTTTTCATTTTTTCTCAAGTTAAATGTATTTTTTCATAATAATCATCTAACTTAGAAGGCTTATATCTCTTTAATGCCTTCGAATAACAAGACAGTTTTTGTTTCCTTTTAAAGTTCAATGTAATGCCTTCTTACTCCATACATTTTCAAATTTTTACTACCTGTTCCACAGGCCGTTTTTGGGGAGTGAAAAAGGATATTTTTCATTTTTTTTCAAAGTTTGAAAGCTTATATCTCTTTAATGCCTTGGAATAACAAGACAGTTTTTGTTTCATTTGAAAGGGCAATGTAACACCTTTTTACTCCATGCATTTGTAAATTTTTACTTCCTGTTCCACAGGCTGTTTTTGGGGAGTGAAAAAGGCCAATTTTCATTTTTTCTCAAGTTTAAGCAATTTTTTCATAATGAAAGACTACTGGTATCATCTAATTTTTTTCTGTGCTTCTAATATCTATAACTGGGTGCAAGAGAAAAAAAAATTAGAACCCCACTGTCAGTCCTTCATATATTTTTTCATGCTTGAAATGACGAAAACGGCACTTTTTGAACCGCGAATTGACACGAGAAAATTTATATTTAGGCTTAACCCAAACCGTTTCTTTTTATGCACAAATAAAAGTTCATTCTTTTAGCTTCAAAATAAGCCATGTTTGATATTTCTACCACTTTAAGTAAATTTACCAGAGCTCTTAGAAAAAAGATCAAAAATGCCGAATTTTACTCATCGGCGGAACAAAAAAAATGGCTATATCTCGAGAATAAAATTTTTTCGAGAAAAAAAAAAAAACAGTTTGGAAGTACAGAATATTGGTGCATATTTCCTACCGAGGATGATCAAAATCAAAAATGGTGCGGCACGGAAATTTCTGAAAATTTGTTGATTTTATATGGAATGACCCTTTAACGGTTATTGTTTGCTGTTAAGATTTCACATGTTATAATGGAAGATCAATAAATGATGCACAAATAAAAAAAACTAAATGTATTCCCGAATGCACCCGCTGACAAATTCAAATCACCCGAAAAAGATTATACTACGCCAGCAACTCCTATCTCAATTTGAAACATGATTCAACAACCAAAGCGTGCTTTTATTTCATAACCCGTGCTAGGCTTTTAATATATTTATTGAGTTGATACCATTAAAACATCAGTGATTAATGGCTGGGAAAATAGAGATAACGTTGACATACCTAAAAACTCGCCCACCAACTAACCTTTGGGCATTTTCTTCAACTTTAGTTGCTAACTTTTGACTTGCTGGGTTTTTGACTTTTTTTAAACTTTTGACTAACTTCGCAACTGTCATTGTTTATTAAATGATTCGAAAATAAATTATTCAATGAATATTTACTGACATTATTGTTTTTCACTGCTTACTTTTGACTTCAGTTTAGTTTATTTTCTTTTCAGTTTTCAATTTCTTTAATTGTTTAACTTGATTGTTAATTTTCTACTTTTGACTACTATTGTTTGCTGTTAAATGACTTCACATGACTTAATGGAAGATCAATAATCGAAGCTGAAAGACTAAGATCATAAATCGCATAAATACAAAATAAATAAGTAAAAAAATGAATGCCCGCATGCACCCGCTGACTAATTCAAAGGATCCCAAAAAGATTATACTACGCCAACAACTCCTATCTCAAATTGAAATATGATTCAACAACCTTAGCGCGCTTTTACTTAATACATTTATTAAATTGATACCGTTAAAACACCAGTGATTAATGCCTGGGAAAATAGAGATAACGTTGACATACATAAAAACTCGCCCGACAGCTGACCTTTGGGCATTTTCCAAGGCCACACGTGAGACGTGAGCCCACTGGGGACTGGCCGGGGTTTCACTTGCGATACCGATCATGATGGATTACAGACCGCACGTCAACTGACGCTCGAAAACTAATAAATTCCCTTCCGAAAAACTCGGGGTACAAAATGGTCGGCGGACACGTGACTTGGGTTCGCGACACCGGGAGATCGACGCGGGGATATTCATAAATCATTAGGAGAAAGTGTCGAAAATAAATTGGGGAGCACGTTAGTGATGCATGACTCTCGGATGCTGAGGAATTCGGATCGGAGTGGGATGGGAAGTGTTCATTGTTGTCGAATGGAAGCCTCTGAAGATACATAGTCGAATGGTTTATTTGGTGGCGTTCCATACACTGGTATCACCCCCCCCCCCAAAAAAAAAAGGTAATTCGTAGTACAATTTTTAGAAATTACTCCCTTTGATTTTTGGGGTGTGAAATAACATACGAGTGTCGAGAATGTGTTTTAATGTTTAATTATTAATTATAAGCATATGTAACCGCCACCTCCCAGCAATACTGTTGCTGAATGAAAACTTTTGAGATAGAAATTCAAAAGGTTTATTTAGTGACGTTTTTACCACAGGTGTTAAGGTGTTACCAGGGGCTGTACTTCACGGTCAAATCCGTGAACCAAAATGAGAAAAAAAAGACCTTCCAAATAGAAAAAAAATTAATGAATAAATATATAAAAATATGCCTCGTCTTAAGGATTAATCATGACTTTTGATCCTCAAATACTAAATCAACTAAATTAAACAAATAATGAAAAACAAACAGGCAATAAAACTTAGCTCTCGGTAGAAAATCTTGCAAACTGAAACAATTAAAGTTTTTTAAAAGGAAAGAATCTTAGAATTTCAATTGAATTCCACTATGGACAGAGAAATAAAAGAAACATTCCTAAACGATGCGAAGAACTAAATAAAGTCAGCATCAATATATTGAAAAAAAGCAACTAATTCGAAATCGATACACCATTGCTGTCAAGCAGCGAGGATAATAACAAAATAAAGCGTCGCGTCGCCAGGAATTCTTTGTGTTGCATTTGAGTGTGAAGGAAAACTTGTTCGGTTAAAGTTGGTCATCATGTTAGGATTGACCACTTATATAGAAAAAGACAACGATCAGTACTGCAAATAATTTGTTTCTCTTTTTTCGTAGAAGATGCTGTTTAGAAGAGTAATAATGTGAATATGATAAATGAATTTATTGAAATAATATGAATTTTAAATAGAAAAAAACTAGTAGTTTAAAACTGAAAAGAAAATGATTTGTGTTAGATAATAATTTTCGTGGGTTTATTAACATTAAAATGCTATTTATTGAAAGAATATTAATTTGACCAGATTTAAACAAAAACGCAGAAAAAATAGTAGCTTAAAATAAAAAAGAAAATGATCTGTGTTGCATAATAATTTTCGAGGGTATCTGGATGCAGAAGACGTAATTACGTAAAATCAGAATGTAAATCTATACATATATAAATGTACGCATGTTCGTTTGGTTGTATGTATGTTTGTTCCTTACATAAATCCACAATTTTCGTCGGATTTTCGCCAAACTTGGCACAGAGGTTCCTCGATGTACTAGAATTCACATAGGCGGAGTTTTGAAATTTTAAAAAAATCCGAAAAGCTCAAAATTCAAATTTTTGACTCAAAATAGCCATTTTCTTTCAATTTTGAGTACATAGAGAAACAGAGATAAGCCTTTAAGCATACAAATTGATCATTGTTGTTACAAAAAATACCTTTTTGGATTTTGCATGTTGCATTTTAACCCACTCGACGCCGGGCATATCCACTAATATTTACTAAAAACATATTGAAATAATCTATATACATAAATGACTACTTTTGTATGTATTTCTGGGGTAATCTTCAAAACTACTGAACCGATTTTAACCATTATTTCACCGTAGATAGCTACATTAACGGGGAGCAGGATGAGCTATAATTTATTTCTAAAAAGCTTGGTTTAAAAAAGTTATTATGGAAAACAGTAAATTTCATGAAATTTTTCCATTAAATGATTAAATTTTCAACCCATTGTTGCAAAATTTGGTTTCCTTGCAACAACAGTATTAATAATAATTATAATGAAAATTTTGAACCAAGGCTTCTCTGGAGTAAGTATGAAATTTATTGCTTTCTTAGGATTTTTAAATTATCTATGTCAATAACTGCTAACAGGGTAAACAAAAAGGGAATTGGTTGTGGCACAACATAGAAAATAGAAAATGTTTATAGTCAAAAAAATTTCTAAATTAGGTACGTAAGATGTTTTCACCGATGGAGTCACAAGGATAGAAACTAACAATGGGACATATATTTAACGCGCAATATTTGGAAATGGTTGACTCCAGAGGGATTGATACTGTAAATAGTTATTTTAATATACCAATTTTATAGCATTTCCTATTTACCCAAACATTATTTGTAGCTTTCATTTGTATTTATGAAAGTAATCATAGACGTCATTTCAAGTTTTTCCAGAAGGGGGGGTGGGCAAAGGGTCCAAACACAATGCAATTTCATCGGAAAACATTAAAAACCACGTCCACTTATATGTAAATGCATTGATTTTTCAAAGCCGGGGGGGGGATTGACCCCCCTGCTCCCCCTAAATGACGGGCCTATGCGTAATAGAGTTTTTTTAGTTTATCCAGACAGAAAAAATAGCCATTGTTTAGAGAAGTAGCCATTTATGTATATAGATGTGCACTACAATACTGAAAAAATTATGAATGAGTTTCACTGAAACACATTACTTGACCGAGACCCAGGCAGGGCCGGGTTCCCGGCTAGCTTTTATATATAATTAAACGAAAATAAAACTGAAATTTAAAAGAAAACTACCTGTATCCAGTAACTTTTGCTTGTTACCTTTGAAAGAACACAGTTGACTAGAACAATGATGTAAATAACTTTAACAAATTGCAGTATCCCTGCGTATTAGTGCCTCATGAACGTTGGAATTGAAGGGTCAGGGGGAAAAACCACGGTAGTCAACTTTTTGTTGAATTTAAACTGATGCTACCACCTGTTAGAAAAATAAGTGTAATTTCGTTTAGTATATGCAATATTCGTGAAAAAACACTGTAGTCCATGTATTATTGTCATTTTAGAACAAGTATACTGGGGAAGTTTATGAGTTCCTAAAGTTTAAATTTCGTTTTTCTCAAAATGAATCAAATGTGACTACCGTGGTTTTTTCCCCTGACCCTTCAATTATAGTTTGCAATTATTGCACTAAGGTATCAATTTTCTTCATTGACAGCATATCCATTTCAATTTCAAAACTCATGATTGTTGTTTTCTTGTATTAACTTTAGTTTGGACGATTTTATACATCAATGAAAACGCTCTTTTCATGAACTTAATATTCTTTGATGTTAAAATTCTTTACGCCATTGGTTTGGCGCTATTTCACTAAAACATTTGAAAAACGAAGAGGCAACAACATTGGGTTGCAGTTGCTGTATGATCTTCTTTGGTAAAAACTTCCGCGCATTTACGCATGCGTCAGGTCTTCTCTGACCTTACCAAAAAAGGGGTATCAGGTAAGATAACAATAGGGAAAAGTAAAATAAGAAGCATTTTGAGCCGTATCAAACAACGTGGAACGATGCTTATTTCAAATACATAGTTTAGTTGAATATGTCGAAAGGATATGGCACATGCAAGTTTTAAATTTCACTTCGGAAAGTTATCACCCACAACCTATTTACCCTATTTTAAGTGGAATGGTTCCCGAGTGCCAGGCGCGGTTTTCACGGACGGACAGTACTTTCACAATTAAGAGCATTGCAAATGCAAGCCTCGATTGAAGGTTTGCAGGGGCAAGTGGGTAAAGGTGATATGTGAAAATTTTTGAAAAACTTACTTTTTACCATAGATGAAGTAAGGTTTTCATAAGGCAATATATTTTTTTTGAAAGCTTTTTCTAGAAATTTAAAAAAAATGTCACATATCACCTTTATTCACTTGCCCCTTCAATTGTGTTTGTGAGTTAACGTAATTGAACACACACTAATTTAAATTTGTGTAAATCGGCGAAATTCATATGTCACATATCACCTTTATCAACCTGCCCCTTCATTTGAAATACAACAGAGTAAATCAATCAATACATCATACAAATGCATCTTAAAAGCCAGATTCAA
This sequence comes from Uloborus plumipes, assembly GCA_038373865.1. Lineage (NCBI taxonomy): Eukaryota > Metazoa > Arthropoda > Arachnida > Araneae > Uloboridae > Uloborus > Uloborus plumipes. The sequence goes on from JAXGGA010000953.1 coordinate 135,647, forward strand.
ATTTTAGTCATTAGGCTCACGTAAAAATAAATCAAAAAATATTTTATTTAAAATAGTGTTTTTTTAACCTATTAAAACATTGCAATTAAAAAGAAAGATAGGAAAATGATTTTCATAGAAAAACAAAACAGAATTTCAAATTATAACTATTTTTTATTTCTTGCAGTAAACATTCTTTAATTTTATGTAGGAATAATAGAAAGAACAGAAAAATAAATCAATGAAAATGAAATTTTTTACTGAAATCGGAACACAGTAAGAGAACGAATTGTGAGAACAAAAAACGAATTCTTCGAAAACGTATCTTCTTTCATTTGATGTAGACTTCGAATTGTATTCGGAATAAAAGCGAAAACGTTCAACACCTGTTGATTTTTTTTTTCTTCATTTATTTTCAGGGAAAGCATAAATGAATCAACTCTTCTCTTACTTATCGACTAAAAGAATACAGTTCTTAAAGATAAAAGAAACATTTTTTGCTTACAAAAAATTAAAAAATATTAAACATGAGAACACCTTCTCTGAACTGTTGCTTCTCGTCAGCTATTTCTTTTGTACACAAAAGAAATAATTGAGCAATTACAGCAAAGTTCTGGTATTTCATGAGCTTACACCAGTTTCGTGGGAAAATCGAGTATATCTGAGAAAACGTTCCTGAATTTTTACTAGTTGTTAAATGCAGACTTCTCACTATTAAAAAAAAAAGCTATGAATGAGAAGATCAACTCAGCGACTTCATTAAGTGTTTCTTCCTCTGTTTAGATTGACTAAACCCCGATTGATGGCGAAATGCAGCCTCGGTATTCTATAGAATTACAAGAATTGCAGGTGTATAAGAAATCTGGCACTTGCTTGAAACTCTGCCTAAGTTTTGGCCATATTTTCTGTAATGCTTTATTAGCTTCCCTGGTGAATCATAAAGGTGTCCTTATTGAGTTTTTCCTGCGTTTTTCCAGTTATGTTATTGGCGGAAATTGGGCACATTAGCTGCCCATTATTTTCGAGAAACGTTCCTTTAAAATTATTATTATGATTATTATTGTTATTCTTGTTTATTGTTGTTTTTGTTATTGTTATTCTTGTTTATTTTTATTTTTGTTACTGTTATTTTTGGTTATTGCTATTCTTGTTACTGTTATTATTGCTATTCTTATTGTTATTATTGTTATAATTAGTATTTTTGCTATTATAATTATTTTTATTGTTATTATTATTATTGTTATTACTGTTATTATTATTATTATAATTATTATTGTTATTATTATTGTTATTATTATAATTATTGTTGTTATTATAATTAAAATTATAATTAGTATTATCAGTTATTAGCTTTATGCCATATTTAGAGCAAAATAAAATATCATCTTTTTCCAACTCTGACCAAAAGTCATCTTCTTCTGCCGGTTATTAACCATTGATACTTTACCAGACAGAGAACAATGGTTGTCCAGGAAAGTCAGACGTTACAAACCACTTCATATCTTACGTATGCCTTTCTGCGTTTTGTAAATATTTGAACTTTGTTTCTTGTATTGATTTCGGTATTAAATCTTCTTTGAGATTATACGTACGAATTCGTATTTTTTTTAATTTAAAATTTTATTACACATTTGTGTTGAGCTATACTAATTTATTATCATTTTCTCGTAACTTATTTGTGTATTGTGTTCCTGTTTTTAGCTTTTGCTGATTATATGCTTAGGATTTAGTTTTTGTTTCAACTAATTTCAGTATTCTCAGTTTATCAGCAATAACAGCATACCACTAATTTCAACCAAATTGTTTTTTTTTTTTTTTTTAGAGTTTCGTTCACAATGTTAAATTAGTTTCCCATCGTTTATATGCCCGCCATTTTAATAGCAGTTTTCAAATTAAAAACGGAATTCTGCACATTTTTGAATTAAATACAACTATTTTTTTTAATTGAATATTGTTTTCTAATACGATACTAATCTACACAATTCTGAAACAACACAATTCCAGTTATTAAAAAAATTCTTGTTATCAAGTAACTTAAATGTAGTGAAGAATAAAGGAACCATTACCACTTGCTTAAAATTGTCCACCCTTTTTTTTCTTTTTTTCTTTCCTTCCTTCTTACAACGTCACTTCTTCTAAAATCTAATATTTTTTTTTTCTCTTTTTGTATCAAAAATTTATTATTTCCAATTTTGTATGCTAATACTTTATTAGAAAATGAGGTGATATACAATATGTATTACATAAATCTGACAACAGAAGAAATAATTATCCCCAAAATCATTGCATAATTACATTTATGACAAACATTCGTAATGAATTTCTATTCATACCAGAATTACACTAGTTCACATAGTTATTTCAATGAAAACCTTATGCCAACGAATAAAACAATTAGCAACAGCGAACAAAAAACGCTCAAACAAACAAAAAAAAAAAAAACTAATTTAAAATACGAATGTGTTATTTGATTAACAATAGCTTCCAAAATAATTTTCATCTTCTTAAAATCATTTATCAGAAATAATTTTTCATGTTAATAAGACAGCACAGCTCAACTTTTCTTTTCAAAAATTCCCTCCAAAATCAATTTTTTAAGCTTTTTTTTTCGCAAAGAACTTTATTGAATGCACTAGTGAATACAAAAATCGATCGAACCCCGCACTTATTTACATTTACCCTCGAAACAAAACAGAATTGGGAAATTTTCCGCGAAAGGAGCAATATACACCAGTGCGAAAAAAAAAAAAACTGAGGATATTCTGGAATTTTATCAATATCGTAAAAATTCGACCGCATATAACAAAGAACTTGTAAGGGGAGGGGGACAAAGCAATGCTTTTACGCACACACAAGCAAATTCTTAAAAATGAAGTTTACTTTATCTTCAGGTCGATATGCAAATGAGGGCGTTTCATTTCAATGCATGAGGTGCATAGATATATATAAGGATATATATATACATATCCGTGAACAAGGTGGAATAAAGACACCAAAGGCTATAGGATCAAATTTCCATAATTAAACAAGGGGAGGCAAAGTTAATATAAAATTCCGAGTCCTTATAAGCTAAGGTAGGGAAATGTTGAGAATTTGTCTTGCTAACTATGGTGCTATATTAAAGAAATGCCTTGGTGAATTTTCGATTTTTTCCCCTCTTTTTTTTCCTTTATTTTAAAAATGAAGGAAGAGAATAAAAATTTATCTTTCCTGAAAAGCTTTGGAAAGTAAATGACCTTAATTTAAAATTCGTTTCTAGTCTTTTTTGCTGGTTCGCACAATTTTATACATAAATGAGGGACGTTTTTGTGGGTTTAAGGAGAATAAATGCTACAAAGTGCAAGAATTACTTAGGTTTTGAGGAAGTTATTTCTGATATTCTAGCAAAAGTTTTGCATAAAATTCTTATTTTACATCTAAAGTATCTTCGATGACGAATAAAGATGTTGATACGTGAATCAACTTTGTTGCACGATTTTAGTTGCTTGAATTCATTATAAATTCCATCTTTACTTCTTAAGATAAATGTTACTTTTGTTCTGTTAGTTATTTATGTACTCTTTAACACTTGAAAATAAGCTAAGGTGGGAGGGGGGAACATTAAGGGTTTGTTGCATTGGTTCAATGCAACTGCCTACAATTGGGCACCTGAAGTTTTTACTTGAATTTATCATTCTTTTAAAAAATAGTTTTTTTAAATGCCTATGATTCAGTTTTTTCAAATAATTAGTTTATAGTTTCAAAATTACTCCAACCATTTGTAAAATAATACCATGTGAAATATAGAGCAATTATTAACTTATGCAGACATTTTGAAAAATTATCTGCTGCTTGTATCTTTCCGCAAAAGATCAATGATGGGAGAAGTATGTGTAAGAACTTTCTAAAGTCAGCATTAAATTCACTTTATTCCAATGTGAAGAAAAATAATTACTACTGAAGCAAACAAGCTTATAAATCTGTATACTAAGTGCTAAATGAAAAAATACTAAAACGTAACTATCTCCAAAATGAAACTACAGTGAACTCTCACTTATACACCGCCTCATTTATGCGCCTTTTTCCCTTATGCGACAACTTTAAATGGTTCCGGCACATTTTATAGCAAAATAATGATAGTATCATTCGTTTATGCGTCGCTCTAAGGGTAAATATTTCACTTATGCGCCGAAATTTATATAAAATGTAAAAAAAAAATAATTTATTTTCTTTAAAAAACAAGCATTTTTCTTCACTTTCCTCTTTAATCTTTCGCCTTTATTGCGCATGGAAGGCCTTTTTTCCGCATGAACTTGAGTTCGGAGAGGGACAATTATCTATTATGGATCGTTTTAAAGGGAACAGTTTATAGTTAGGTATGCTGCAATTTTTGTTTTCTCATTATTATTGCAGTTACGCTACAGTAATCGCCAAACCGTAGTAATATGTCATTTTCTATAGAAATATTCTTTTTCATTCTCTAATTAGAGCTTATGTTACCTTTTAGTCCTTTATATAGTCTTGTTCACTTACATGTCTCTCTCACTTATGTCCTTTTTTCTGTTGGTCCCTTGGGCCGGCTCATAAGTGAGAGTTCACTATACCTTTCCTTTGTGGATGATCATGACAAGGAAATAAGTAGGTACAAAATTACATGCCTATGTATAGTAAAATGTGTCTTAGACATTTAAAACAAAGTTATATTTCTCTCAAAATAATTATATTCTCACAAAAAAAAAGTTCGTAGATTTTTCTTAATTGAAAAATATTCATAATTTTAATTATTTACTTTTAATGCATAAGTTGTAAACATTGCCTGAAATGTGAAACTCTTCAAACAAAGATTATTTAACAAGTGTAAGTGAAAGAAAAAATATTCCTGTTTGCAATAAACAAACTCATAAATGTGAATAAGTAGTGATTTACTGATGATACAAAACAGAATAGATTTTCTTTTGAAAATATGAAATTAATAATATTGATTAATTTCAGTTGGAGGTAATCCTGGAAATATATTCAGCAGGCAAATACACTGTAAAAAATACATGTTATTTTTACAGCATAATACAGCTAATTTTACAGTAATAAACTGTAAAATTGCTAACTTTACAGCAGTAAACTGTACAATTGCGAGTCTACAATAATAAGCTATAGAATTGCTATAAAGCAGTAAGCCACCGCCCCCCCCCCCTTAAGCCAGTTCTAAGGCAGAAATATGCAGCATACCGCCAACTCGGTTATTCCATCCAAAGGACTGCAGTTTCGTGCTTATTGGAACTCTTCAGCTTAGAATAGGATTAACCAAGCTGAAGGAAGAAAAGAGCTTTTCAGCTCGGTTAATCCTAATCCAAGCTGAAGAGTTCCAATAAGCTCGAAACTGCAGTCCTTTGGATGGAATAACTGAGTTAGCGGTATGTTGCATATGAAATTGCTAGTTTCAGTTTGTTACAGTGCATTTTACAGTTTTAAACTGGAACCTCTGCTGCCAGCACGATACAGCTAATTTTATATACTAAAATGCAACGTTTTTTGACAAAAACATCCTGACGTCAGCGTGACGTTTGCGTGACGTTAGCCTGTGCAAAACGAGCTAGATAAAACGTCTCAGCGTTCTTGGGGAATTAGAGGAGATCGCTGACTGCTTGTGATCTCTCATTGGCTCCGCCCGTAGTGACGTTTAGTGTCAAGTTAAGTTACAGTCCAGTTTCGTAAAATTGCTAATTTTACAGTAATAAACGGTAAAATTGCTAAGTTATACAGGAATAAACTGTAAAACAGCTAGTTTTACACTTTATTACTGTGCTTTTACTGTTTTAAACTGGAGCCTCTGCCTCCCGTATTATACTGTAAAAACGACTGCTCCACCCCCCTTTTTTTTTGCAGTGTACGTACATACATCAATAGATTGAAATATTCCATGGACAGTTAGAGCAAACTAAAATGTTCCTTACAACCATCGCATTCAAATTTAAAATGTGCCTCCTTACTGTAAAATATTATTTACCTCACACATCTATTTATCTTGCTGCAGTACTTATAATTATCGCTAGAAATGTGAAACTTACAAAACAAAGTTATTAAACTACTCAAATTCAAAGTAAAATTATTTCCGTTGCCATAAAAATACATAAATATGTTTAACCCATTTATGCCCAAGTTTTTTTTAACAATTTTTTTTCAATTTTCATCTGCTTAAAACTCTTACTTGGAATGGTTTACATACATTTTAGGCTTAAAATAGTTCGCCATTGCCATATTTATTAAGTTATTTAACGTCTTGTTTATGGGACACTTTGCAGATGTGTGAGCAAAATATGACATTACTTGACTTTACTTTTGCAAAGTAACATCACAGAAGACATCTGTTATCAATTTTAAGCAAATCATTTTAAAATAGTTTAATTTTCTGAAAAATAAGTTCGCAAAAAAAAAAAAAAAAAAAAAAAAAAACTTAATTTCTGTGGCTACCCATGCTGGATCGTTGCTTGCTGATTTGTCTGAAAATAGCTGTCAATAAATAAACTCTGTTGTCCAACTAGTGGCTCTAACTGGTTTTCTCAAGAAGAAGGACTATTTAACTTGTGAAAAACAGCTTCAGTAAAAGGATATACCCATTCCAGGTTTTTGTATGTAGTAACTAAGAAGCGTCCCATTTTTAGGCTACTGGGCATAAATGAGTTAATATGTGACTAAAAAAAACATACCATACAGAACTGATTTTTTCTAAATGAAAAGGCCCTTATTCATTCATTTCAATTATTATGTACTAAATTCAAATTTTCATAACAGCGGTATTATTTATAGCACTGTATCTTAAAAACCTCAATACAAATCTACGAAACAAAACGACATTTCTTTACCAACTAGAAATTTCGTTCCTTACCTACAATATTAATTCACCAAGATATGATTCCCGAAGGTTTACCTCGATCCGATCTCACCCACTTCTCAATATCGCAGCCCGCGAATCAGCCCTGCTCTAAGTTTCAGACTTTGTTCAAGGCACAATCGATAGCTCGGCGAGGAAGGATCAACTTAGAATATTAATAGCTTTCCCTAAGACAGCAACAGATTAATTTATAATAGAATTGGAAATTAACAGTTGGTAGAGGATTAATTTATAACGTAAAACTAACTTGGGATATTAATCAAATGTTTGCATGTGGTGTGTCTTTATTATTAGGGAGTACTATCAGCATCGAAAATGAATTCGATTACATCAAGTTCAATAGATACCTGTTGGCGCTCAGCTATCAATTGATAAATATAAATGAGAATGTTTGGATGTTTTTCTATGATATATTGTTATCAAAATTAAAAAATATCAAAGTGTCCAATTGTTTTTAGTCGTTTCCTCTTATGCTGTAAGAGAAAACTCGGTTATTAAAGAAAGTTTATTTATAATATTTATCATGAATAAAAGGGAATCAAAATTGAAGCCTAAAACTCGAGAAAAAAAGGTTACCAAGATCATATTTGAGACGATGAAAAATTTTGGCAAAAAAAATTTTGGCGTTCAACTAAAGTATATACTAGATAATATGTATTTTTTAAAAATAATTGTGACATGAAATTCGTCCAAAAACAATTCGTCTCTCTCTCTCTCTCTCTCTCACTCTCTTCCTCTTGATTGTATCTTGCGCAAAATTAAAATTAAATATATGGTTTTAAATTATCAAAGTATTCAAAACATACATGTTTTTAGTGGAAAAAAAACACGTTCAATAAAAATGGCGTCATATTCAGTCTCTCGAACTGTTAGTCATGATGTTTTTGTAAGCAGAAAAAGTCAAAATCTAAACACATGAGTTCTTCGTAACATATAAAGAAAAATAGGCAAAGCAAACTAAATGAATGAATTAGAATTATCATCCATACAAAATAACATTTTCTGTTCAAATAAATTAAATAAATGTTTAAAAAAAAGGAAAAAAAAAACATTTCTGACAAAGTTTACAAAATAAAGAATTCAGTTCAAATTTCAAACGTTGCTTTTTATTCATTAATCTGTTCTGAAGTATTCTGTTTTAGAATTTCTAAGTTCTAAGGTTGTTTCACACATTTATAACTTAACATATACATATTACTCTATTTTACAATTCATGAATTTGATTTCAATATCATATTTTTGAGAAAAATTCTTTCCACAAAATAGACAGTCTGTTTTCGAAATTCAGTTTCAAATATTAAAAAGGAAAATTTGAAATAATGTGTAGTCAAAACTACTCTACAGAATTAGTAATCTCATGTTGAGAAATCTAGGATTATGTAAGTAAGATTATGAAAATAATAGTCTTTATTTCTTGCCGGAATTTCTTGTAATGTATAGTTAGATGCCTCCCATCGAAAAATTCTTTATAATTCCCACACACGTGTGAAATTCTGTTTGAAACTTAGAACAGTATTGCGAAAATTTTTATTATTTTAATATTTTTTTCATTCTATTTTCATATACGCGCTACAAAAAGGAAACTTAATGGATTGAGATTTCCTTCACAAAAAGCACAATTCCAAAACTTGCTGAACTAAGCCATTATTATCCAAGACAATTTCGCAAAAATGTCTCAATTTATCCATTAATCTAATTTTGAAAGGTACACTCTTAAATTAAAAAAAGTACCTACTATGGATTTTGTAATAAGCCCTTCCGCTTATCAGTAATCAATTTTCAAAGGCACAATAGAAACAGAAAAGTCTCTCCGTCCCCAAAGTCAAGCAGAAAAGCAAAGATCAAACAGAAAATAAAATACAGACAGTCATTATGAAAAATAAAGCACAAAAAAACCCACCCCTCTGGAGCAACATTAATCACTACTTCTATGGAACTCGAAAGTAGATTCGGAGACTTGAAAATCGAAACGTCGGTGTGGTCCTGTTCCAAAAGTCCCCCCTCATCTGGATAATTATCCAAAGAGCCCTCTCGTATAATTCTGCGTTCCCTATCGGTTCTGGCAGAACCTTCATTATGATGAGAGGCAAGACCATGGATCCAGCTGTCATTGTCTTCCGACTATTCATTCCTCTATTGACCCCCCGCTCGCATTATTCTGATTCTGTTCTGTTGACGGCATGGTGGTTTATGCGTTAAAATTGAAGTACCTGACAAAGGTTAGGTATCAAAGGCAACGGATCAGTTTCCGTGGATTACTTTCGTTGCGACGGATGGCAGCTTTAGTCCTGATATTTGCTTCGACAAGAGATCAAATGCGTTTATTAAAATATTGTGCGCAGTATTTGGCGGGGCTCTAATTATACTAAAAGCAACCTTGTTACAGTTGAATTAATTACAATTCAACTGATATTAAGACGAAGAATCAAAGTTTTCAATCGAAAGTTCAAAGGAACCATCCATACATGTCACACTTTTCTAACAAAATTTCCCCCCTCCTCCCCCTTTACGCAAAACTTCACCTCACCCCCAGAAACAGGCACATGTGTGTGTGTCACGTTTCAAGGTACATAATAAAATTCATTAAAAACACATTTTTTCCTGGATAGTTATCCAAAGAACCCTCTCGTAAAATTCTGAGTTCCCTATCGGTTCTGGCAGAACCTTCGTTATGATGAGAGGCAAGACCATGGATTCAGTTGTCATTGTCTTCCGACTATTCATCCCTCTATTGACCCCCCGCTCGCATTACTCTTATTCTATTCTGATGGCGGCATGGTGGTTAAATTATGCGTTAAAATTAAAGTACCTGACAAAGGTTAGCTATCAAAGGAAATGGATCAGTTTCTGTGGATTACTTTCACTGCGTGGGATGGCAGCTTCACTTGATAGTATTTTGTGTGTTCGTCCGAAAAGACATCAGATGTGTTTATTAAAATATAGCACTTTGTCGTAAATAATAGCTTTGTATTTGGTGGGGCTCTAATTACACTAAATACGATTTTGCTACAGTTGAATTAACTACTATTCAACTGTAGCTTCACCGGCGAATCGAAGTTTTCAAGCGAATGTTCAAAGGGACCATCCATAAATAATTTCACACTTTTTTCAAAACCATTTTAACTGTCCCGCCCCCTTTGTGGCAAAGTCTCACGCTTCAACTTACCTCCTCCCGCTGTAATATGTAACACTGTTTTACATAAGTGTATTGTTATAAAAACATGTAATGTGTGCGTGTGAGTCACTCTTTTTGTTATCTCCCGCATTTCTCTTGTCCAGAACCCGCATTTTTAAGAGGCCTTCTCCTCCTCCAATTGCAAAAAATGTTTCAAGTAAGTAACATTTTTCTTTAAACTAGCAAAATATTTTTCAGTTTAAGAGTATATTTTGAGCATAAGCTAAAACAAATTTCAAAAGCTTTAAAATCGTTTTTTGCATTACGATAAAAAATTGCAAAATTGCAAAAATGTGAAATGTTTATCTTTTTAATTTCGTTTGCAAGAAGAAAAAATATTTAATTCTTATCGTTTCCCCTTTAAGTATTGAATTAATCAAAAAAATAAGAACTAATACATAGTTACAATTCACAGCAGATAAAAAAAATCTACCGTTAAATTTTTCATCACTATGTTTTAATGTTTAGTATTAAGTGAGCGTAAATTTTCACATTCATTGAATGGCTCCATTATGAATCTTAATCAATATTTTTAAAGCCTTGCGTAAATCATCTTTTATTACAAGTATTAAATTCAAAACGTGTTAAGACCCGTTTATTGACTACATTTTTACTTTAAATTGTCAAAAGACTTTATCATGTAAATTGTCTAATTTACATTAATAAAACATGGTATAGTTTAAGACATGAAACAAAAAATGCAAATTACAAAGGAAAACGTATTTATAAAAAGAAAGTATCTCATAAAAACTTTTCAACTCCTTTTTTGTAGAAATCCTTTAAAAAATAAATAAAAATTGAAGTTTTTGGAGCTTATTCATTCAGAGAAGTAAAGATGAATATTAATCAATCTTTTATATTCCTTTTGATACAGTATCATGTATGTGAATACTAATCATCTGCTAATGCGTCATCTGTAAAGGTTTTGTGTTAAGATAGAGTTTTTTTCTCTCTCGTTTTCCATTATTATCGAGTATTAAATGACGTTTATGATGTTGTCAATGATATTAATGAAATATGATACGAAATTAAAAACCATCAATGATATTTATTTTGTGTATGGATATTGATCTTTCTCAATTGTATCTCTTCAAAGACCTAATATTTAGAATAAATTTAGATTTTTTAACGTTTTTTGTGACTGCTATGATTATTTTCGACTCTGATTAAAATTTCTGGAATTAAGTATAATAATAGAAAATGATATGAGCTTATAGAAATTCTCTGGTATATTTTTACTGAAGCACGATCCATTAAGTCATTCTTGGAGGTAAAAAAAGGTTTTTCATTAGAGTCGACTTAGAAAATGTTGATACTTAAAATTGACTTCATGTAGTCAATCTACATTAAGATCTATCCATAAATGAAAAGATTAGTAAGATTTCAGTATTACTTCTAGATAAAATTATGTTTTATGTATGATTTTCATTATGATCAAACACTAAACTAAACCTGATACATTTCTGTTTACTTTCAATAGTAATGAAAAGTAAAAAATTGGAAGCAGTTTTTAGTGTTATCTCCTTGAAAAAAAATGTCATGGTATATAAAGTAATCTATTTCTTTTTCTGAGTTCCAGATTATGGAGAGAGTTAGAAAATTTTTGCTTTTCTTGTTTACGTTTTTTCAACTTCAACAGGCAACTCTACAGCTACAAAGACATAAAACAAAATCCAAATATTTAATAATGAAAAACGATGTAATCCTCATTTTTGCAGTTCCTCTGCCATTCCTTATACCCCCACCAAACGAGAGTATTTGGTTTTGCCAAACTTTTAGTTTTCCTGACGTTTACTAACATGAAACAGTGACTCCTGCCAGATACCGTATCCTATTTGAAAAAGCAAACACAACAGGATAGAAAGAAAATCCTCCAGAATCTGGGATTACGACCAACGCAAAATAATTCACATCCGCCTTATCCTACAAGATAATCAACTCTTTGTAAAAGCTTCACTCTCGAACATATGCAGGTTATCGAAACTCAAACTACAGCAGATATATTTCTAGTTATTTTTAATAATAGCGAAAACAGAAAAATCTCAAAAGCAGTTTAAACCTGTCCTTGTAAAAAAAAAAGTATCATGAGTTATAAAAATAATATATTACTTTTGAATTAAGGAAAGCTGAACCAATTTATTTTTCTTGGTAAAGTAGCATTGATTACGCATGAACATTCTGCAAATTACAGGGATATAAAACAAAATCCAAATCTTTCCAAATGGAAAACGTGTGATCCTCATTTTTGCACTTACTGCACCTATTCCATGTGTCCAATGTGTTCGAACCACAATGTTCTGTTTTTGCGAATTATTTAGTCTTTCTGTCGTTTATTGGCATAAAACTGACTCCTACAATATTCCGTATCCTATTTAATAAAGCAAACACAGCAGGATAAGACAAAACATTCTCCCAGAATCTGGAATCACGACCAACACAAAATAATTCATCCGCCTTATCCTACAAGACACTCATCTCTTTGTAGATGATTCAATGAAGAATCCATGCATGTTATCACAACTTAAACTTGACCTGATATACACTGAAGTGACAAAAGTCATGGGATAGCAATATGCAAATTTTCAGATGGCAGTAGCATCGCATAGAACAGGTATAAATGCGCAGTGCTTTTACAGAGCTTTCATTTCTGTTCAAGTTATTCATGTGAAGAGGTTTTAACGTGATGATGACCGCACGACGTGAATTAACAGACTTTGAACGCGGAATGTTAGTTGGAGCTAGACGCATGGGTCATGCCATTTCGGAAATCGTTAGAGAATTCAACATTCCCAGATCCACTGTGTCAAGAGTGTGCCGAGAGTATGAAATTTCAGGCATAACATCCCACCATGGACAGCGCAGTGGTCGACCGCCTGCACTTAAAGATCGAGACCGGCGACGTCTGCAAAGAGTCGTAAATTCTAACAGACAAGCAACACTGCGTCAAATCACCGTAGAAATCAATGTGGGACGTACAATGGACGTGTCTGCTAGAACTGTGCGGAGAAATTTGGATTTCTTGGGCTATTCCAGCAGAAGACCGACTCGAGTGCCTTTACTGACAGAACGACATCGCTTGCAGCGACTCTCGTGGGCACGTGAGCATATCGGTTGGTCCCTAGATGAATGGAAAACCGTGGCCTGGTCCGATGAGTCACGATTTCAGCTGGTAAGAGCCGATGGTAGGGTTCGAGTGTGGCGCAGACCCCACGAAGCCATGGACCCAAACTGTCAGCAAGGCACTGTTCAAGCTGGTGGTGGCTCCGTAATGGTGTGGGCTGTTTTTTCATGGCATGGACTTGGTCCTCTAGTGCGACTGGACCGAACATTGACTGGAAATGCTTATGTGCAGCTACTTGGAGATCACTTGCAGCCATTCATGGACTTCATGTACCGAAACAACGATGGGATTTTTATGGATGACAATGCGCCATGTCACCGGGCCACAACTGTTCGCAATTGGTTTGAAGAAAATTCTGGACAATTCCAACGAATGATTTGGCCACCTAGATCGCCCGACATGAATCCCATTGAGCATTTATGGGACACCATCGAGAGGTCTGTTCGTGCCCAAAATTCTGCCCCATCAACGCTTTCACAATTATGGACGTCTATCGAGACAGCATGGCTCAATATTCCTGCAGAAGACTTCCAACGACTTGTTGAGTTCATGCCACGTCGAGTTGTTGCACTTCGCCGGGCAAAAGGAGGGCCGACACGATATTAAGAGGTATCCCATGACTTTTGTCACTTCAGTGTATCTCTTTTCATTTTCAATAGTAAAGAAACGATAGAAAACTCTCAAAATCAGTCTTTAGCCTGTTCTTGCAAAAAAAAAAAAAAATATCAAGGGTTATAGAAATAAAAGTTTTCTTTCTAGTAGCTCGGATTAAGGAGAGCTGCATCATTTTACTTTTCTTGTTTAGGTATCATTGACTACGACTGACGAGTATGCAATTACAAGGGTACAAAAAAAATCCGATTATTTTCTAACAAAAAAGATGGGATCCCTATTTTTGCAATAATACCGCCAATTCTTCATCTCCAAACCAAACCATAATATTCGGTTTGTGACGATTTCATAGTTTTCCTTTCGTTTGCGAGTATGAAACAATCACTTCTTTCAGATTTCGTACCCTATTTGAAAAAGCAAACACAGCCGGAAAAAAAATTCTACAGAATCTGGGGTAATGACCAACACAGAATAATTCGTCCACCTTATCCTACAAGGCAATCATCTCTTTGTAAAAGCTTTACTCTTGAACATATGCATGTCATTAAAATTTAATTAAACCCGATAGATTTATAGTTATTTTCAATACTAATGAAAAGAGAAAATCATGTCTATAGCTGTTTTTAGCCACTTATTGAAAATATATATATATATATATATATATATATATATATATATATATATATATATATATATATATATATGTATCATAATGTGTATGTGTATGTACATATATTTTGTAAGTTTTGGATTAAGAAGGGTTGGATCACTTTACTTTTCTTGCTTAAGTACCATTGATTACAATTAGCATTCTATAACTACAGGGGAATAAAACATAAAATATTTCCTAATGAAAAACGATATGATCCTCATTTTTTAATTCCACTGCCTTTTCCTTGTACCAACACCATACGATAAACGACACTATTCAGCTATTTACCAATTTTTTAGCTTTCTTGTTGTTTACTAGTAGGAAACTGTGATTCTCTCTAGATTCTGCATCCTATTTCAGAGAGCAAACACAGCAGGAGAAGAAGAAAAAAAAATCCTCCAAAATCTGGGATCACGACCAACACAAAATAATTCATCCGCCTTATCCTACAAGGCAATCATCTCTTTGTAGAGGCTTCGCTGCCGAACCCATGCATCAATATGTGCCTTAAGAACTCTACCATCTCGGCACAAAACACGCCCCGATTAAAATCCGAAAGGATCTCCAGAAACCATTCAAGCAGCGTAGCAGCACAGACTAATTATCGCTTGGAATCTCTGTCCCCCGCCCCCACTTCCCCCCTTTAGATCTTTCATATCAACCCCTTCCTTTGCCTTTTGTGAAGCAGCTCTAGCTCTTCTATGTCCCCGAATCCTTTTCATCGTTATATTTCTAAAGGTAGCTCTTAGACGGCAATTTCACCGAGGGAACTTTATTAGGCTAGTTAACGAAAGCTTGAGCGCTTTATGTGTACGCCACTCCCCGGTTTTATGCGTGTTCCCCGGGATATTTTTCACCATGAGTACGCCTCTGCTGTTCTGACTCCTTCCCCGAATGAATGTCTGAATTTAGTCGGAACTTTTGTTGAGTTTTCAATTCGCAATTTCTCAAAAAGTACGAGGAAATTTCAACGTTGAACTTAAATGTTTTTCTTCTTCATCGCTTTATCACTACAATGCTGTAAAATTCAGCAACTTTTATCCGTAATTGTTCATCTTCAATGTTTCTGAACTGTATTTTAAAATTCAACATATTGAAAAGTTTTACTACTTCAAGGTCAAATAAACAATGAGCTTCAAAATATTTTATATTTATGACAACGATACCTTAATAGAACTCATCTTTTAAAACACTATTTTGTTTCCGCAATTTTATGATCGTTTCAGCACAGTGAAATATTGATATTTGTAACGAGCCTAATTTTAAAGAATAAAGAATAGTCTGTATGATTTTGACTTGTTCTCGGCTGTTCCGACTGTTTTTCCAAATAAAAGTCTGAGTTTTGTTGGAACTTTTTTGAATTCGGCAATGTCTCAAAAAACATGGGAAATCTTTAAAGTTTTTACCCCATCCCCTCCTCTCCTTTACTGAAGTCGAAAGTCGGCCAAATTTTATCTATGTTAGTTCATTTCCAAGGATTCTAAGTTTTATTTCGAAATTCAAGAAAATGAAAGCTTTTACTTCTCATATTTTAAACGATACCACGTTAATGATACTTCTCTGAAACTCAGCTTTTAAAGCACTATCTTGCGTCCGAGTTTTTTTCTGATATATTTCTTCACTATGACACACTGACCTTTCCAGAAAGCCTAAGTTTAAGGGATAAAAAATTGTCTAAATGGAAGATTTTGACAATTCTGACTCAAGTAAAAGCAGAACTGTTTTGTTTTAAAATGAAAAGGAATTTTTTTCTTACAACCATTCTCTTGCTTTTGACACACGGATAACAAAGTTGAAACGCCTAAATAAAATAATAAAAAGAAATAACTATTTTACGGACAGCGAGAAAGCTTCGTAACAGCAAAATACTAGAACAATTCAAATTCGACTTGGAAAATTCATTGTAGTTTTTAAAATGTTTTTATTCATAACTTTCGTAAACGATGCTTAGTAGATTTCTTACACATCGTGTTTAAGAACCACGTTTTTATCTTCAATATTAGTAACATTAAAAGTAATAATATAATTGATTGAAATAGTTAGAAATATCATTCTAAAAATTTCATAAATTGTTTTAAATGCATTAGATAACGCACTTAAGTAATATCTAAATTGAATAAAAATACTTATTATTTCCAATTTAATAGATAATTGAATATTTTGTCTACAAACAGAAACACTATACTTTGAACATTTAATCTACATTTCCAATAATATTCCATTTACGAATACATATTTATCAGTTAAATACATACATATAAATAATTCATCATTTTGGAGTATAATCTTAATTAAAACTTATGATAATACCTTCTTAAAAGTAAGCTTAAATACTGCTTGTAGTAGATAAAACAATTAATCGAACGCACTGTGATTAAAATGAACAGTTAATGAACAATAACAAAAAAAACTAATAGCAATCCAAATCATCATGTTTATGCAAAAGCTCGCTGTATCATTACCAATACTGAACAGCAATTTATACGAGAATCCCAACTCAGCAATGAAATCCCTACCTCATTGCAATTTCATACAATACCTGAACTACACTCAAGGTGAAACAAGTAGTACAGTTACAGTTACATCATTAGCGTCTTCTGTAATTTTTGCTTCTAAAATTCTTTTCCTCCTCTTAGGGTGGTTATTTTTATTTCATTTTTTTTTCTGTGGTGGTCTTGCTCCGGTTAATTTTTCTCGTTCACGTTCTCGTTATTTTTTTTCTGTGTCTGGAGTACTGGCGATCATTTTTTTATTTTCTTTTTTTTCATGTTGCTCCTTCTCCAAGTTCTCTTTACATCTATATTCCGCGGAGTGTAGCCCTAAAGACTGTTATTACCACTTTCTTAGAAGTGTAAATTAATGACCGAAGTAACGTCACAAATGGAAGCATTTTTTTTTCCACCGACCTCAACTCGTTACTCGCAGTTCTTCTTTTTCTTTTCTTCTTTTTTTGCTAGATAGAACAGATTTTCTCCTAACTCTTTGTGATTTTTCTTGCAAAAAAGTTTTTCCTTCCCTCGCCCTTTTGTTCCGGAGTTTTTCCGTTCCTTGTTACAAATCAAGTCAACGGATCATCCGCACCGGATCAATCCGGATTGCGAGCTTCCAAGTATCTTGACACTTTTTCTTCCTTCTTTTGCTCGTGCGCTTTGTATTGTTAGACTAAGTTTCGGAGTAAAATCCGGATTCCAAGTAATCAGATTTCTTCTTCCTATTTTCCCTTTTATAAAAGGGAAATAGGACGGCGCATTTTACTTTCTCTCAGTTTAAAAGAGACGTAATGAATTCGACACGGAATTTTACTATAGTTTGGAAATTTATCAATGCTTCAGAAATTTTAGCATTACTCCAGTGGTGGCAAAACAATATTTCACATATTTTACTCTACTTTAAATGAAGGGTCAATCCATGTCAAATCACCCAGGAAAACGGGATTTTGTAACCCATGTCCTCGGATTTTGATAAAACTTGGTGTATTTAATATTTTTATGGTGGTAAGTAACTATATGAATTCTTTTGCCCATATGTGATCTGGTTTTTGTTTTACAGGCCGTCAAACTTTTCAAAAAATTGCATTTTCCGTCAAGCGCTAAGCCTAATCTGCATGTATACGTATCTCTTCAGTAAATTGTGACGGGTGCAGAAATCTTTCAATATTTCCAAAAATTCTCAGATATGTTGCTGAAAGTATGAGGATTTAATAAAAAAATACTTGAAATTTATATAATATAATTTTGTTTGAATAAAATTTGAATAAACTACGACAAGCATTTTTTTTCTTGTGCAAAACATGAGGTTACTTAAGTGGCATTTCATGAAAAGGCGGAGGTCCTATTAAGTAATGGAATCATTCGAAATGAGCCTGAAGGTGTGTTCTATCATTGCCAAGAATAAAATTAGTGGTTTTTTTCGTTTTCTTGTTGTTGTTGCACAATATACACATTTCAGTATCAAAATTTTTGAAAAAAATTTCTAGTCATTTTCCTAACCTAAATTTCAGTGAAAAGCAAACATACCTTTATTTTTAAGCATTATTTACAGCCCTATTACGCTACTTCAAAATCATCTTAATCCCCTATTAAGCAGAAAGGAAAGTGAGAAATAATTTGTGACTCCCAAATTCAGTTGTCAAGTTCAGCAAAATATCAGAAGCAGAAAAAAGATGTGCAAACCATGAATTCACTTTAGTAGCTTTTTATGAAGAGGCGGAGGTCATATTCAATATTAGAAGCATTCGAAATAAACTTAAAGGTGTGTTCTATCATTTCAAAGAACAGAATTCGTGGCTTTTTCCTTTTTTTTTTTTTTTTGCTATTGCACAATATATACATTTCAGGACCAACATTTTTGAAAAAAGTTCTAGTCATTTCCTAACTTAATTTTCAATATTTTTTGTGTAAAAGAAGCATAGCTCATGCTTTTGTAGCATAAAAACGTATTATATTTATTTTTTAATGATTTATAATTGTATTGAATGTGCGAAGAAGAGATAGGATAGCACAATCTTTGAAGAAAAAATAACAATGAAAAATATGAGTTTCCGAATATTATCGGATTGTTTGTCTTTGAAGTGTTTGTGTGATCCTGTTTTTAGCGAATTTAAGGAATATACTGTTTGATATTTTAAGGCTCGACCTTCCTTGCATTTCCGACGTCGGACAGTACTTGTTGAAGTCACGTTATCATGAAATATTTGGAATACTTATTTTATACATATTCAATCTCCTTTTGAAGAGAATAGTAACATCTTCCAGAATCTTATATTACAGACCGTTTGACGTAGTTATTTCATCTAACATCTTATCATTTCTTGGTTATAGTAAAGATAATAGTCCTTTCTTAGGTAAAAGATAGTCTTGCTTCAAGTCCAGCATAGTCACACTTGAAAATTTTCAATTTTTTTCTTTTAAACTCCAATAGCAAGTGTCGAAAGCTGTATTTGCTCTTAACTGGATGCTGAAATTTCTAGTTTATTTTTATTGAATTATGACTGTCCGGGGCTCTAGCTTTTTAATTATCTCCTATTATTATTTATCAGCGCAAACCAACCTTCCTGATAAGCGAATCCAATGAAAAAAAAACAAACCAAAACAGAAAACCCACTCGCATTCTTTATCCCTCTTATCACTATGACCCATATTTTGCTAATATAATAAGAAGAGACCCATATAATAAGAAGAGACCTGATACATGCGCAAATGCAAGGAAGGTTGAGCGTTAAAATATCAAACAGTATATTCCTTAAATTTGCTGAAAACAGGATCACACAAACACTTCAAAGACAAACAATCCGATAATATTCAGAAACTCACATTTTTAATTATTGTTTTTACTTTAAAGATTGTGCTATCCTATCTCTTCTTCGCACATTCAATACAATTATAATTCATTAAAACTAAATATAATACGTTTTTATGCTACAAAAGCATGCACAATGCTTCTTTTACGCAAAAAATATTGAAAATTAAGTTAGGAAAATGACTAGAACTTTTTTTTAAATGTTGGTACTGAAATGTATATATTGTGCAATAGCAAAAAAAAAAAAAAAAACGAAAAAAGCCACTAATTTTGTTCTTTGCAATGATACAACACACCTTTAGGTTTATTTCGAATGCTTCTAATATTGAATATGACCTCCGCCTCTTCATAAAAAAGCTACTAAAGTAAATTCATGTTTTGCGCACCTTTTTTCTGCATCTGATATTTTGCTGAACTTAACAACTGAATTTGGGAGTCATAAATTATTTCTAATTTTTCTTTCTGCTTAATAAGGGATTAAGGTGATTTTTAAGTAGCATAATAGGGCTGTAAATACACATAAAAATAAAGGTATGTTTGCTTTCCAGTGAAATTTAAGTTAGGAAAATGACTAGAACTTTTTTTCAAAAATTTTGATACTGAAATGTGTATATTGTGCAACAGCAACAAGAAAACGAAAAAAACCACTAATTTTATTCTTGGCAATGATAGAACACACCTTCAGGCTCATTTCGAATGCTTCCATTATTGAATAGGACCTCCGCCTTTTCGTGAAATGCCACTTAAGTAACCTCATGTTTTGCACAAGAAAAAAAATGCTTGTCGTAGTTTATTCAAATTTTATTCAAACAAAATTATATTATATAAATTTCAAGTATTTTTTTATTAAATCCTCATACTTTCAGCAACATATCTGAGAATTTTTGGAAATATTGAAAGATTTCTGCACCCGTCACATTTTACTGAAGAGATACGTATACATGCAGATTAGGCTTAGCGGTTGACAGAAAATGCGATTTTTTGAAAAGTTTGACGGCCTGTAAAACAAAAACCAGATCACATATGGGCAAAAGAATTCATATGGGTACTTACCACCATAAAAATATTAAATACACCAAGTTTTATC
This sequence comes from Uloborus plumipes, assembly GCA_038373865.1. Classification (NCBI taxonomy): domain Eukaryota; kingdom Metazoa; phylum Arthropoda; class Arachnida; order Araneae; family Uloboridae; genus Uloborus; species Uloborus plumipes. Next base: position 156,439 of record JAXGGA010000953.1, read on the forward strand.
AAAATCCGAGGACATGGGTTACATGACCGGGTGAACTGACGTGGAATGACCCTGAACACAATAAAAAGGTGAAATATTGCCATTACTGATCATTTAAGAACTTGGCTAATTGAAATTGAACTCATGACTATGGTGATGTAAGACTAATGTAAGAATAGTCACATGAGCTCTGACGTATTTCTAGTCATTTTAAATCAAAACCTTTCTTTGATTCTTGCTTGTATATACTATCACGTGAGAAACTGATTTGGAACGAACATCTTTGAATCAGGTCGAAAACCGCTGCTAAAAGCCCGTTTTACTGAAAAACTAGCACAGTCCATTCTTTTACCATCCGCGTACCGTCGCGTACAAAATAATAATAATAATAATAATAATAATAATCTATATCTATAAAAATGAGTGTATGTATATATATATACTTGTTCTCTATACAAATCCACAGTTTGCGTCAGATTTTCATCAAACTTGACACAGAGGTTCCTTGATGCCCTAGAATTCTCATAGGCGGGGTCTTGAAATTTTAAAAAATCTAAAAAGCTCAAATTTAAATTTTTTGTCAAAAAATGACTCTTTTATAGGAATCTAGCCTATTTATATTGTAATCGAGATAGGCCTTTTAGTATTCAAATTGATGAAATTTAAGATTTTTAAATATTAGTATTTTCCAACAATGATTACGATTAAAGTAATGAATTTTCAATTTAAGGCTCACCTATTTCCTTTTAGCATTGAAATAAGTAAAAAACAATCATAATTCATGTGGACTTTATAAAAAGAACCACGGATTTGAATTTCAAATTTGCAATGCGACAACAGTTGCGTCTGTAATGGAGATAAGCCTTCAGAACGAGAAACAGATTTATTTCAGACAGATTTATTAGATTGAGTTATAATAATTTTTACTTTGTAGGTGGGAACAGTTAATAGAGAAAAGTTAATATTTTGAATTTGGCGGGTGAATTTGATGCAATTTTTTCACTTCCATGTGCATATATTTCATGCCAGTGGACGCGGCAAAGCACAGACAACATTTCTCTTTAATTTTCACCTTTTGATACGACTATTTTTCTGTAAACGTTTAACTTTCTGTAATATTTTAGTTTTTTTCAAAGTTTGTACCTAAGAGACTGATTGATGCAAATTATTTTATACCCATATGAATAGAACTCTTTCAAACTTATTTTCCCTGAATGCTATGTTGTATTAATAAGCACCCGGGCAACGCCGGGTATTAAGCTAGTAATAATAATAAAATAAAAATAATAAAAGATTTTTTTTGTTGTCATTAAAAAAAAATATTTTTAAAGGTTTCAAACGGAGGATTAAATAGTCGCGTAATTGAAATAGGTGGTTAAAAACTACTGTAAAACTTGTTGTGATGAAGTTTTTTGGTTTCTCTATTCTCAGTTGATCCTTTACCTCTTCAAGAGTTGGTTGATTTTCACCGTTGACTTCAACGTTGTTGACTTTAACGTTTTTGAAGATGACTGTGTATGGCTAGGCTACAAATTTTAAACAACAGAGTTACGCTAACTATTACGATATACCTAGCATTCCAGAGACACCTGACTCGCTCTTTTGAAAATAAGCCTTTAAACTGATGAAGAAAATAGTCATTAAAAGAAAAGTCACAGTAAATAAAGTTACACTTCAATCCATTTTGTGTATATTATGCTTAATATCAGTATTGAATTCATAAGTGTACTAATGGAATTTATCTTTCAAAACTCAACTGCCTAAGTTTTAGAAAATCACCAAAAACACTTCCTCCAGCAACTAACACAACAACAACAATCGATCAACTCTCCTTAAACTTAATTATTCCAAACTTACTTTCGTAAGTTAATTGTATTCCTTATCCACACACTGCAAAAAGTGAACTGTTGTTTTTACAGTATAATACTGGCAGTCGAGATTCTCATTTAACACTGTAAAAAGCAGAGTAATAAACTGTAAAACTAGCAGTTTTACAATTTCTTACTGTAAAGCTAGCAGTTTTACAGTTTATTGCAGTAAAATTGAACGATATTATACTGTAAAAACAACAGTATAATACTGGCAGCCGATGTTCCAGTTTAAAACTATAAAATGCTCGGTAATAAACTGTAAAATTAGCAAATTTACATTTTATTACTGTAAAATGAGCAATTTTGCAGTTTAGTACTGTAATATTAGAAATTTTTAGTTCATTACTGTAAAATGAGAAATTTTAACAGTTTAAAAATTCTGTAGAAACAACATTTTTTTACAGTGCACAGCTCTAAACAGATCTAAAACACGATATTTCATACTTTGTGACTATTTCATGGTACCCGATTATTATCTATTTACGTTAAGAGCGCCACGTAAATTTATGGACAAATGAATATCATAGTGAAAAAAGGCAACTATTTTACTTCTGTGGGAAGCTCAAATGAGAATATTTTGAAATTTTTCTGAAAAATGGAAAAAAAAAAACAGGTAAAAATTCGAAAGGAATATATACATGAAAAGAAAGTGAAGTAATAAGGTCCGCTGATGTTAACAGTCATTGTAAATTCAAGAACAAATTACTACGTTGGTACTAAAAGGCAAATATATGTTTAGAATGGAAAACATCTTGTAAAAAATTCCAGATACCTACTTCGAGGCTTTAAGGAACGCCTCAGCTATTATTTTGCAATTTGTTCTTTTTGATCATCTTTGGTTAAATTTTAAAATATACATTTTTTTATAAGTAGCAAAATTTCTATATGCATGAAGCAAAAATAATCTCTAAAATTTCGTGATCAATATACAGATGTGATAAATTTACGCAATTTTTTAGTGACAAATTCAAATTTCACGTCTGCAAAAATCTCAAATGAGAATATTTTGAAATATATTCCACAAAAAAATGCCAAATAGATATATATGAAATCCAATAGGAATATATGTATAAGAAAAGAAAGTGAAGTAGAAAAATTTATATTCGAAGAAAAATAAATTTCCGGAGGCTTGACTTCTTCCCGATAAACTTTAGAAATGAAGTGGAAATAAAAAGCAGTACATCAAAATGTCTTCTTTTATCGGTTTCTTTTGGCGAAAGTCTTTAAACCAACAGATCTCATGTTCGACTTCTCATAGCTATGAGACCTGATAAGATGTAGAGATTTTTCCAAGACTATTTCGTGCGGGGTGTTGAGGATGTGCGAAATAAATATTATGTAACTAAAATAAAATTGTTGAAATCTTAAAAATTAAGCTCATAATTAGTTTTTATAATAGGAATAGCCTTCTATTTTTAGTGTTCTATTTTTTTAATTTGCGACGCTTTTAACCCTTCACTGCACGATTTTTTATATTTTCATGAAAAAAATCATTTGTTACCTTTTAAATAGCTCTGACTTCAGGAAAAATGAAGAAAAAAATTAATCTTAAAAATGTGCACCAAAAATGATGTTTTAATTGTTTGTTCTATATATGGCACAAAGCACATAGCATATGCTTTGTATACCGATAAGTGTAATTATCTACCATGTGTTTTGTGCCATAAGTGGTATAAACAAATTTTCCACTAAGTGTACTTAAACATTTTTAGAACAAAGGAAATAATGACTAAGCACACTTCTAACGGAAATGCAGACACTCTTTCTTTCAAAAGCAAGAACTGTAATACCTAGACTAGTGCAACTAACTAGTGCATAAACATCACACTAAACTGTTATAGAAATGTTCCAGAAGGGGCCCAAAGCTCAGTTTAACTGCATTTAAAAATCATAGGAATATATGAGGGTTTATTTGGTTTGTGCCAGATCTGGCACACCGTGCAGTGAAGGGTTAAATTGGAATTTTATGTTGTACATCTAATTCAATACCACCATAAATGCCGATTTCTAATTTTTGATTTTATGGCAGTGTTGCAGAGAAAACATAATAGACTTTGACATGAAACACTATTAAGTTTGATTAGGTTTATTATCTGTACATATTTATTCAATTTAATTGTATTTCATTTCAAAGACCAGCATGTTATCCACGCAATACCGCCATAAAATCAAAGACTAAAAATGTATACTTGTGGTAAAATTGAACAGGATGCGCGTTATAGCAGTTTTTATTTCTATTTACTACCTTTGATCATGTTGCTAAATCCTAAGTGAGGGATAACGCGGCTCTACACACTTCGATGTGGTACAACTTTAACCACATTAAGGTTTAGTTTCAGAGGAAATATTCCTGTAATGGAGAGACAGTTGTACTTTTTTTTAGAACTAAGGGAAAAGCTCCGCAAAGATCTATCACTTTCCTCATTGTCACGTGACAAGGTCTACGGAATCCTATGGCATTATATCTCGTCGGTGGCCGTTGAATTACAATTGCTTTCAATACTTCAATTTGAGTTGTTCAAAAAAAATTTTTTCCGAATAATTATAAGTAGCAGTTTGACTCCATTGAAATATGGCGGAGCAACAAGATGTCACAGTACAATAAAAACCACTCTTTCATGTAGACGTCTATTAATCAACCCTATGCACCATTGGTTATTTTTATTTATTATACTAAATACATTTAAGAATTCAGTTCAGCATTTGAAACAAAGCTACATAGGTGATAAATAGTGACTGAGCACTACAAAGTTTCAAAAACAAAATATTTTACATTTGTTGAAAATGTTTGTTCATAAGAAGACATGAATACTTCTTATGAACTAAAACATGAAAATTGCAGTTTAATAACATTCATTAAAATCTTCACATTCTCCAAAAGTCATAAAATGTATATTAATTTGCTGAGTTTTACTTGTAGTAGTATGGAAAAACTGAATTGTAGATGTAGATAGCTAGTTGTAGTATTCATCTCACAAAATAATCCTCACGGCTAAATTTTTCCAGCATGTGATTTCGAAAATAGTTTACTGCAAGACGAAAAAAAGACGAAGAATGTAGTTTACTGAAATAGAAAGCGTAATCGTAAACTACTGTAAATAAACACCATAAAATAATACAATTTCAATTCAATTAAAAAAAAAACACTACCTTTCAGAGCTGGTGACGAGTTATTTTATATGTGGACAACCTAATAAAGAATTAATCTATACTGATCTATACTAGCAACTTAACTTGACACTGAACGTCACTACGGGCGAAGCCAATAAGAGCTCACAAGCAGTCAGCGATCTCCTCTAATTGGCCAAGCAGACTGACGTTTTATCTAGATTGTTTTTCATAGGCTAACGTCACGCTGAAGTTACGATGTTTTTGTAAAGAAACGTTGCAGTTTAGTATAGTAGCAAAACTTACTACATGTTCGAATTTCAAAACATATGATTTTACACTAACAAATTCTTTCTAGATCACACTACAGAAAGGAAAAATTATTACAAGCTCTACTTAGAGTAGAAGATAGTGGGTTTTTTGAAGATATCGCTTCTAAACCCAAAAAGAGTTCTCAGAAGTTGGATTATGAATTTTCTAAACAATTGTCCATAACTACTTGGCCATTCTCCATGAAGATGTTAACATTTTTTTCCGTATACGACATATATTTTTAATTTTAAACAAGTAATAAGCAAACATTTTTGACTTAAGAAATCACACGTGCATTTGTAGTTTCTTTGGAAAAAAATCTTTATTCATTGCAATTTTTAAATATTACTTTTGGCTCAAAATGTAGAACTGTCATACGTGGGGCAAAATACCTCATTTTCTGTGGAATGACCCCCTATTTTTCTTTTAGAAATTAACATTGAAAAATAATAATTAGTGGGAAAATTGTATATACAGTCGAGCCAGCTTATTAGAATATCGCTTAAAGGAATATCCCGCTTAATGTAATACGTTTTCAATGTACCAAACCATTGTAATGCAATATTTTCATCCCGGATAATGGAATATCCCGCTTATTAGAATATTTTTTGTGGCAAAATGGCTATTCCATTAACCTGTTAACCGGGGAATTAGCTATTGCTCAACTCGTTTCACAATGGGGACTTTTTTTTTCGCAGCGATAAGTAATATCACACCTCAAATGATAAATCACACCTCAGTATGTAAATAATACACCTCAATAATAAAAATATATAAAACACTGAAATTCACAATAAGAATATTCAAATCAGAAAGTTATTATTAACATGTAAGATACTGACTGAAATGCAGACTAAAATGAATCCAAATTGTGGCAGCTCTAAGTATAGATCATGCAGCGCCATGAATATTCAAATCAGAAAGTTATTATTAACATGTAAGATACTGAAATGCAGACTAAAATGAATCCAAATTGTGGCAGCTCTAAGTATAGATCATGCAGAGCCCGTTTTCCCGTTAATAGCGCTCAAGTTACAGATTACAAGAACATGAAAATTCATGACGCATCGACAATATGATGGCCTAAGATCCCTATATAGACGAGCCGGCGCATCAAGATTAAGTTTCACCACTTTGGATCCAGCGCGTGTTTGTGTGTTTAAGTGGTTGTCTTTTCTGGCCAGTAATCGCGTTTTGGTAATTTTTCACTGTGAGCAATTATTAGCGGCACGTGGATTTGGCAAAGCTTAGCAATGTGCCAAAACTTTTTTCTGGTAACCCTACTCCGCAGCAATGAAAATTTGAAAGTAAAAGTTAAGAAATTGGATCCAAAGTGGTGAAACTTAATCTTGATGCGTCGGCCTGTCTATATAGCGGCTCTATGATGGCCTATATATAACCACTCTAAGATTTAATAGATAAGAACAACGTAGAACGTGATGCGTTCAATATATTACGATTAATTTCCATGACGAAAAACTTCGTCATGCCCATTGCTGTAGGCTTTTATGTATGACGAAATATTTCGTCATACCCAGTTAACAGGTTAAGCGGGTTCGACTGTATATATTTACTAAATTTGCAAGAACAGATTCGAAGAATATGTTCATAAAGCCAAGAGCTCAAAAACTAATGTCCAAAAGTGTGTCCCAGACGTGACAGGTGAGTTTCATCATTTTTTTGCTTGATTCATCCATTGAGCAAAATTCGTCATAGATTACAGTTGGATATAGTTTGTTAAGAAATCACGGAAAAAGAGAGCAATATTCTTAATAATATACTTTTGAAACAACTTCACCCCATTTTTAAAAACGCTTCAGTTACACTGTGAAAAATGAATGTTGTTTTTACAGTATAATTCAGCTAATTTTATAATAATAATTTGTAAAAATTGCTAATTTTACAGTAATAAACTATAAAATTTCTACTTTAACAGAACTAAACTGTAAACTTTTCAATTTTAGAGTAACAAACTGCAAAATTACTAATTTTACAGTTTATTACAGTGCATTTTACAGTTTTAAACTGGAATCTCTGTTACCAGTATTATACTGTTGTTTTTACAGCATAACACAGCAAAACTTTACGGAAATAAACTGTAAAATTTATAACTTTACCTTACAAAACTGTAAAATTGCTAGTTTTACAGTTTATTACCGTGAAATTTAAATTGGAAACTCGGCTGCCAGTATTATACTGTAAAAACATCAGTTCATTTTTTGCAGTGCAGAATATGTAACATAATTAACATTTATTGTTATGTAACCCTTTCATCGTTCAATTTAAAATTTGGCATTTGTACACAAAAAACTGGAATGTTTCTCTTTTACAAGAATAAACGTTTCATGCAAGTGCGAACGAGAGCGATGGAATTTTATCTATCTTTACTATCCCCTTCCGGGCTTCTATTTCCGTTTGAAAAACCACGTGATATACCATCTGTTTATTTAAAGTGACACGTAATAATCAAAAGCGTGGGTTTGAATCCCCATCCCCCTTTTTTTTCATTCTCTCTCTCTCTCTCTCTTCTACGAAAAGGAAGATTGCAAAACAAGTTAGACAAGTACAATTTATTGCTGTTAAGAAAAAATAAAAATTTAACGCGATGCCTCATTGATTGCTTTGCGGTGCGAGAATAAGTACCATTCCATGATGACCAACAATTTAACTCTATTACTCTAAATGCCATTGAGATAAAAAGGCAGATATCTTACAAATTTAGAGATCTTTAAGAAATAGGTGACGGGTCGTTTTTGCTGGAAAAGATACAACTTGAATTGGCAATGTGTAGTCTATCATCTCAAAAAGAACAAACAGCATGAAAAAAGGAATGAAGTACTTCTAAATACACAAGGAATAATGTTATTAGTACATTATCCAACTTTTTCATTACTAGTATTTCTATTTACGTAATAGGTTTGATTACAGAACACACAATGACAACACAAATTTTTACTCGCTTTGGTAAAGTCACATTATAACGCATACACAAAATTTATACAAAATGTTCCAACTAAAAAGAAATAAACTTTTGGTTAGCATAACAGCGAAAGACATACGTTTATTTCAAACGATAAATAGTTATGCAATAAAGACGACAATACAGTAATTTTTAAGTCTAAACTCTGGCACAATAAATAACTTTTTTTGGAGCATTTTAGACTAAACGTAATGTTTTCAAACAAACAAATTTTATTCCAACAAGATTACTACAAAATCAACAAAACAGTATTGGTTTCTAAATTTCTTTGCCAGCTTCAATTGTTTTTACATTTTCATTCCTGTTAAATGAGTTCTTGATCTTTTATGTACAACACACATTATAAATTTAACGCTTCAATTTAATAAAGAAATTGGAAACAGCTAAGCAACCATTTGCAGAAAACTGTAATAAAATAAATAAACCAGAAACCATGCATAACTCAACTTCCTAATGGGATTCAAATATCACCAAAAACGAATTCGAAATATTAAAAAACTCAACCTTAATACCAGCTCGAAAAATTCTTAGAGCATCGTCAAAACAATAAAGTTAATAAGAAGGATATTTTTCTACCAAATTTCATTCGTTTTCTGGCAAAGAACGTAATTTAAAATCATTGCTTCCACGTAAATTTTCATTAAAAATGAATCCTAACAAGAAAAGATCACTTGTTATGAATTCAAAATATATTCTTTCGCTTGGGTGACTCGGTATTAATTGTAGGACAAATCAAAGGAATAACCAGGACAACTGTTTCAAATTCCAAAATAAAATGGCGAAATCAAGGGAATATAGAGGAAGAATAAAAATTCCAACGCCAATTAAGGCACCAAATTCCCGCACGCAATTTATGTAACAAGATTAACCAGCAACGAACAATTTGAGAGCAAAGCTTTCGCTTTATTTCGAAAAATGGTCCGAGTATCAAATATCTTAAATCTGTTCTAATGCATCTTCAATTAGGAGCGTCTAACGTAAGAGCGCTTTTAAATGTTCATCACTTAGACATCTCATTTCCAGGGAGCTTTGTTTAGGGAAAAAGAAAGGGGATGTATATGATACAAATAGGGAAAATAAATAGGCAGCTAACGTTAGTAGGGAAGAAAAATTCGCTTGACAGAAGATCTTTTGTCTACACTCAGAAAGAATTACTGGAGCTTTCGGGGGATGGCAGATGCACTGTGACTCCTGATCTAATTAAGCTGCTTTCACACTATGATTAAATTTCCATTTATTTTCGGAGAAACATAGCGTTGTCCTTTTATAAAATAGAAAATAAAGAAATATACGCAGAGAGAGATGCAAGCTCAAATTTTAGTACAAAATATAGAAACTATAATGGATTTTTCATTTATTACAATTCAGCATAAATGGCGATATTCAAAAACGAAACGCTCTATTTTTTTTTATTGGCGTTGACTTTAGAAGTTAGAAAACGCTAATAAGCGTCAGACCATATCGACCAATACACAAAAAATGACTGTTATATTTACAGTATAACACAGCTAATGTTATAGTGATAAACTGCAAAAAATGCATATTTTACAGTAATAAACTGTAAAATTGTTAATTTTATAGTACTAAATTGAAAAATGCTAATTTTACAATTTATTACAGTGCATTTTGCAGTTTTTAACTGGAGACTCTACTGCCAGTATTATACTGTTGTTTTTGTTTTTACAGTATAATAGTTAAATTCACGGCAATAAACTGTAAATTGCAGACTTTACAGTAAGAAACTATAAAATAGATAGTTTTACAGTTTATTACTGTGCATTTTACAGTTTTAAATTGTAACCTCTGCTATCAGTATTATAATGTAAAAACAGTTCATTTTTGCAGTGAATAAGCATATGAAAATCATTGAGAAATATCAATCAACTTTGTATAGAAAGACTAAGCAAATGAGTAAATGCACAAAAGCAAATTAAAACATATAGTATGAAGAAGTATTAAGACACATCGTATCAGGTGACCGCAAGCGAACTAGTCAATGAGGCTGTCAAGAAATTTGCCAATACATGTTTCAAAGTAACAACTGTAGTAAAAAATTGCATTGCATCAACCTCGGAAAAATATTGGCTAATATTGCAACACTTGTCTGATGTTCTATAGATGTCGGCAGAAAATATGAGCGGTTTTGGAATGTACTCCTTTTTATTGCATAGATATGGTATTCAAGGATATGGAGCTATGTGACAACATTAGGAATCAGTGTTTTCAAACGTCATGGATACTCATGAGGGGAACTTATCTTAGTTTGGACCAATTTCTATATCATATCCGTGTTCTTATGATTAATATTTAAATATTTCATAGGTAAAAATATAAATAAATAGGCAAAATAACCCAAAACTAATAAGTTACCATCATCAAGAAAGAATGATTCTTATCACAAAAATTATAACTCACGAGCGGAATACTTTAAGTTTTAAGTGACCAAAAACATAATACTCAAAAAATTCACTATCATTAGAAATTTTTTACAATTACTTACATTTATACTGAGCAATATCCTGAGTTTGGCAAAACAGGTTGAACGTGGGGGTTTTCCTATTTTTATCATCACAATGATAAATTATCATCGTCAACGAAAAATGATTATTTCCGCAAAAATTACAACTTACGTGAATGTGAATAAGTACCTTAGCTAAGTGACCAAAAACAAACTCTTCAAAAATTTACCCTCATTAGAACTCTTCTACCATTCTTTTCAATTAAAGCCTGAGTATGAGCTTTGGCAAAGTAAGTTAAACGTGAAAATCATTCTTAAGAACAGCTTTACGAGACAGTTTCATTCAAGGTGAAATAAATTTGTTATGACAAAATATTACGCTTGTTTTGTTTTGAAAAGACATCGCAAAACTAAAATCACAAAAGATTCTACACTCTTTAGAGGAGATAATCTTCTATATTATTATTTTAAGATGCATCAAAACTTCTGTAATTGCTGAGAGCAGCAACGAAACTACGGCTGCAACGAGTTTTGACAGTGTCTGTGGTAGTTAGGACTTTTGATTAGAAGTCAACCGGAAAGCTTGCCGAGAGAGAGATAGAAGTAAATAATAAATTTCCATGGAAGAAACTATTTTCAAAAGCTATCATAATTGATTAGGGTGATGGGCTCAAACAAAGAAAGATTACTTTTACTGGAATATTCAGCGCGGGAGTTTGTTCAAGGCAACGGCTCGCTGTTGTTTTGTGTAATTGCGAGTGACGCGTGCCATTATGTGGGTCACTTAGCACTGTCTAATTAAATTAAAATATAGTTGAAAAGAAGAAAATATTTTGGTTTTTTGTTTCTAAAAAGGACATTATTGTGTGCTTACTTTCTAGGAGAGGTCATGGAAGTACCTTGAGTTGCAGCGATCATAGACAAAATTAAAAAAACAACTTACAATTCCTTGTGAAAATGTACTATGAGTAACTCTAGATTAAAAGGCATTCTTCTTTTAGAATACTCAGCATGGAACCATGTTTGTTTTCTATAGATGGGACCGCAGTAAAGTCCGTTAATAAAAATAAATTTAAAAAAAAAAAAATAAAACAGAAACAAAGTAATAAAAAACGAAAAAATGTATCTATTTATTGTTAACAAGTTAAGTAAATAACTTTCTTGAGGATGAATATTAAAAAATACCCTTTTCCTTCTTTGCTGCTGTTAGTCATAATTTAACCCTTCACTGCACGGTGTGCCAGATCTGGCACAAACCAAATAAACCCTCATATATTCCTATGATTTTTAAATGCAATTAAACTGAGCTTTGTGCCCCTTCTGGAACATTGCTATTACAGTTTAGTGTGATTTTTATGCACTAGTTAGTTGCACTAGTCTAGGTATTACAGTTCTTGCTTTTGAAAGAAAGAGTGTCTGCATTTCCGTTAGAAGTGTGCTTAGTCATTATTTCCTTTGTTCTAAAAATGTTTAAATACACTTAGTGGAAAGTTTGTTTACACCACTTATGGCACAAAACCCATTGTAGATTATTACACTTATCGGTATACAAAGCATATGCTATGTGCTTTGTGCCATATATAGAACAAATAATTAAAACATCATTTTTGGTGCACATTTTTAAGATTATTTTTTTTCTTCATTTTTCCTGAACTCAGGGCTATTTAAAAGGTAAGAAATGATTTTTTTTCACGAAAATATAAAAAATCGTGCAGTGAAGAGTTAAAATTGACTTGATGTTATACTAAACCATTATGATTAGCTTAAAAAAATGATCATAATATTAGGCTGAAATATTCAGAGTTAAAAAGTTTATTGAAAGAAAATTGTGTTTGTTTTTAGTGATTGACTCTTAATGTTATGTGAATTACTTAACAGTCTAATTAAATTGAAAATCACCAAGAAATTTTTCTTGCGTTTATTTGCTGCAAGGACATTTTTTCCCGCTTGTCTCGAAAAATGGCATTAAAGCGCTTTTATTTGTGTGTTTAGAATGGGCGCAGAGTAAAATCCAAATAATATATAATTCCTGAAAGCAGTATGAGCGACTCAGATTTTTTTTTTTTTTTTTTTTTAATGTTAACACGTTCAAAGTACAATTTTTTTTTGTTTTCAACGATGTGGGGGGAAAATTGATAAGGAGAAAATATACTTTTCCCGTTTGGAAAGAAGACAATATATCTATTTGCGCCAAAGGTTGGAAAAAATTTTTGATTAAAGAGAAAAATCAACCAATAATTTTATCCAATAGAACATGATACAATGGATGGCACAGCAAGATGGTTTTGCACTGAAATAAGTATATGCAAGGAAAACTGGGTTTTGGGAACTAACACTATGTGTGTGTTACTTGTTATGTGAGCTAATTTACCGTAAAGTCGGGTTACTTGAACCCTAGGGGGCTACTTGAGCCCGTTACAGTAAAATGATAAAATCTAGGTTTGGTACTTACTAGTTGAAGACTTGCACGCAGTTCCTCGTTTCTCCGCTAGGTAGAAGCACTCTGCAGTGTCTAACGCTAGCACCAAACCCAGATTTTATCATTTTACTGTGGGTTCAAGTAACCCCCTTGTGGGTCCAAGTAACCCGACTTTACGGTATCTAAAATGCTTGAAGTGGGGAGCACCGATAAACAAGTTGGCTGATTAGTGATTAATCGGCAGATTATAACGGGCCAGAGCATTTTTTAACATAGGGACTAGGCGACACTAATGTCGCTTAGTGACGAAAATCTGTCGCCTAGAAAATCCAAAACTGAGTCACTGGGCGACATTGTAAAATCCAACATTTGGTCACTCCTAGTTTTCGTAAACGGAATTCTTTCTTTCTCTTTTTCTCCCCTTCCTAAAAGAGTCCACTGCTACTAAAAATTGCATTCTTTAAAAATTAGCCATGAAACTTCAAGAGATCGGGTAAGTATTTGCTCTATTCGTGAGTATCTATAGTGGTTCTTTTTTATATATAGTACAGTGTTTCATTAATTTATTTATATTTTTCACAATTCTTTGCACAGTTTTTTTTTTTTTTTTTTTTTTGTACTTTTTGAAAAAAACTACAAGAAAAGAGTAACACATGTACATTCTTTCAACTTATCCCGCCAGAAAAGAAAAAAAGTTTTATTTTTGTTGCATCTTTTTAGATTGAATATAATTTTTCAAATATTGAGTAAAGTTTTCCAATTTTTTGTTTTTGAAATATTATTCAAAATATTAAAAATAAATGTTATTTTTCTTTCTTTTTTGTAAAATTTTATATCCATTTTGGGTCCCCCCCCCCCAGACACATTTAATGACAGACAACCTCCCCGTGTCTCCCAGTGAAAAATCCTTAAAAAATGCTCTGTAACGGGCCGATTACCGATTATTTGGCTGCTGTTTAATTAAAAGACAATTATTTTTATCGCCATTTCTCCATCACTTATTTTAAATTTTGCAATTTCGTCTTCGGCATTTATAAAAAACGTGTTAGTTTCTGAGACTGATGATTTTTCTTAAAAAATACTTTCTTTAAAAATATTTAAAAGTTTTATACAATCTCTCATTCAATTTTCTTACTGTTGTCAGCGAAATTTCATTTTTGTAAAATAGGTAAAATAGAAATAATAAACGTTTTATGGCACAAAATTTTCAGACACGTATTTCCGGGTTACAAGAAACTATCTCTTAGGCTTCTTAGAACAGCTAATTCTAAAAGCTATTTAATACTTGAAGATCATTAAATTTTGTGTCTTGTCCATTGTGAATTCCACTAAAAGATTATTGTGAGAAAGAAATTTAATAAATTTGGCATAGAAAGAGTATTTTCTGCAATATCATTACGCATTAAAATGTTCTAAAGCTAAGCAATACGTGTTTTTCTGTATTGCATAAAAGTTCAGCCCTACAATAACGGTTTCATTTAGAAACGTGAAAAATTGTACACATTATTTTTCGGAAAAAAATTTGTGCATTCAAGAAATATTGTCTTAGTTAAACATATGATTATCGAGTCTGTTTATATAAGTAAAATGGCCAAGAATGTACTGCCATGACAGTACATTCCATGGAAACAAATTAATATCCAATTGAGGCAAACGGATCTGTATCGTCATGACAACCTGAAATCACGAGAATATCTATTAGTAGGCAGATTAATTATAATTTGAACATGTACAAATGTTCAATTCACGATGACAGACGTAATTCATATATATCTGTTGAAATTTGGTCCAACATGGTTTTTACCATGGTATATACACTGCTAAAAATAAACGTTGTTTTTATAGTACAATACAGCTGATTTATAGTAATTTTACAGTAATAAACTGTAAAATTTCTAATTTTACAGCATGAAACTAAAATTGTTAGTTTACAATAATAACATGAAAAATTACTAGTTTACAGTAATAACATGAAAAATTACTAGTTTACAGTTTATTACTGTGCAGTTTACAGTTTAAGACTGGAACCTCTGCTGCCAGTATTATACTGTTGTTCTTATAGTATTATACAGCTAATTTTATCGTAATAAACGGTAAAATGAGCAATTTTACAGCTTATTTCTGTGCGTTTTACAGTTTAAAACTTGAACCACTGCTGCGAGTATTATACTGTTGTTTTTACATATGATACAGCTAATTTTACTGTAATAACCTGTAAAATTGCTATTTTTACAGTAATAAACTGTACCATAGCTAGTTTTACAGTTTATTGCTGTTCTTTTACAGTTTTAAACTGGAAGTTCTGCTGCTAGTATTATACACTCTAAAAACAGTACCTCTGATTTCAGAGGTAAAAGTGGAACATTTTTGCCTCTGAAGATAAGAGGCACAATGTGCCTTTGAAAATCAGAGGTAAAAATGTCTTTCTTGTGCCTCTGAATTTTAGAGTTACATTGTACCTCTAAATATCAAAGGTACAGTGTGACTCTTATTTTGCTCATATGTACCTCTTATTTCGCTTATATGTACCTTTTATTTTACCCACATGTACCTTTTATTTTACCCACATGTACCTTTTATTTTACCCACATGTACCTTTTATTTTACCCACATGTACCTTTTATTTTACCCACATGTCCCTCTTATTTTACCCATATGTACCTCTTATTGATGCACTTTTTAGGGGCACAATTGAATCGTGATTCTTACATTAATTACATTACTTCATTGCATTCATTACAAATTTTAATTAGAATATTTTTTTACATGGTAATTTTCCAAGTTAATTGGAAAATAGGAATTGAACAAGTTATTTAAAAATGTACAGTATACATTTTAACAACCATTGTTTATTTGAAAATAATAATGGATTCAAATTTTTATGAATTCACTTGTCGTATTAAGTAATAATGCAAAATGTTATATAGAATTATCCAGAAACCTTATTTAATTACATAGCATTATTCTTGGTAATCATATATGTTTGTATCAACAGGTAACTCCAATAAAAGTAAGCTTTCAATGAAAATATATTTTATTTTAAGAATTTTGTCCTTTGTTACAATTTAAATCTTACATAAAAAAATTTCAAACAAACACACAAAGACGCACAGAATGATTTTAGTTTATCACCAAACATCTGGCCCACCACCTTAGAACAAGAACATGTTATTAAAAACTATATACTTATGCGTTATATTTTACAAGTCTAGTAAATAATCTTGCAATAAGCATAATACTTTATCATGCCATATATGGAAAGTATATTCTTAATGACTTAAAGTGCTGTAAATTTATAGTGATTTCGAACTGTTTATGCATAATGGCAACTTTTTAATTGGAAGCAAACACTTGATGTTTTATAATTCCAGTTTCAAATGTACTGTGGACTCGGATAAAATTTAGTCTTTATGTGCAGGATAATAATCAAACATTGCATTCAATCTTAATAAAAATCGTAAGAAGTTTTTTTATTTACAATTAAACACATTTTGAACTATGGAAAAAAAAAACAGGCACATAAATTAAAAACATTTTTAATTTTAATACCAATGAAGGAAAAATAAATAAATATATAAATAAAATAATAATTAAAATAGAAAACAATTATTCTGCAATATTATAAGGTAATTTTAACATGGCAATTTTCAAATGTTAATTTGAAAATAGGAATTAAACACGATGTTTAAAACTGTACATTACGTTTTCAAAACTTTTTTATTTATAAAAAATAATGGATTCAATATAGTGAGTTCACTTGTTATATAAAGTAATGCAACATATAATATAACCCTACCCTAAAACCTTATTTATTATACAGCATTATTATTGGTAATTATATTTTTGTATCAACAGGTAACTCAAATAAAAGCAAGGTTTTATTCAAAATATATTTCATTTTAAGACTTTTACCCTTTGTTACAATTTAAAACTTTTATTTAAAAATAGATATACAAACACATAAGGACGCACAGAATAATTTTAATTTATCAGCAAACATCCAGCCCACCAAAATGAAATGCTTCGAACAAAAACATTTTATTTAAAAGTATATATTTTTGATGTAATAAGCACAATACTTTATCATGTCATACATGGAGAGTAATTTCTTAATAATTTAAAAATTATTACTTGTAATAAGTGCTGTACATTTATAGTGATTTCGTGCACATTCTTTTATGCACATGCCAATTTTTTTAACGGAAGCAAACACTTGATGTTTTATAATTCTAAAGTTTTGAATGTATCTGTGGACTCAATGCATCTGTGGCCTCAGTACAAATTTAGTCATTATGTACAGGATAATTATTGATCATTCCAGGCAATTTCAATAAAAATCATTAGACTCCTTTATTTACAATAAAACACATTTTGAACTATGAAAAAGAAAACAGGCGCACAAATTTAAAATATTTTTCATTCCAATACTTACGATGAAAACAAACAAAGTAAAGAAAATAATAGTTACGCTGCAATGTTACAAGGTAATTTTTTACATGGTAATTTTCAAATCCTAATTTAAAAATAGGAATTAAACAAGGTATTTAAAAATGTGCTACATTTTAACAACTATTTTTATTCAAAAAAAATAATTGATTCAAATTTGTATGAATTCACTCATCATATTTAGTAATGCAACATACAAATACATCCTTTGCTCACGACTGTACACATGAAGCACTTTAAGCCTCGAATCATACTCTAAATTAAAAATGGTGGATTAGAGATGGAACGTGTGGTACCCCATCGAAGAGATGTGGAACCTCACATGTAATATAGCATTACCCGATTCAATTACTCTGTAATTTTTGCAGTCACAGAAAGAAGTTTCTGGCAGGAAAAGGACTGTGAAAATTTGTCCTTGGTCAGGACGTTTTGGAGCAGTCCCAAAAATTGCCCATAGGATGATGGGAAATTTAAATTTAAAATAAAATAAACTCCCAGCAACAAAACCGCTGCCTCTTCTAATGTGCAGCCTGCTCGAAGATAGATTAATTGGCTTTCGCTGACCATAATGCATGGCCTCTCCCCAAAGAAGACACTTGGTCCAGGCCTCTTGACGTTCTCATCAAAGTCAATCTAAAGAAATAATGTGCAATATAGTACAATGTAATATTCTGTGAATTTCTTTAACACATCTCTCTCTCTCTCTTTTTTATCTTGATTACACAGGAAAATATTATACAATAAAGTACAAGCTAAAATTGAAAGCAAATTTTACCATTGAAACGGCACTCCAAGTTGATCTTTTCATCTGCATCAGCTTCTCCATTTCTAGGATAGTGTTTGGAATGGAGTATGCATCTGCCATTTTTTTGAGGGCCAGTCGCAACTTCACAACCAGCAATTTGAACTTGAGTTCAAATCTAAGTCCAACTTCAAGTTCCAGCTGAAATAAGACACAGGAAAAATATATGGCATTGTATTCATAAATTATGAAATCAATATCATAACTTACTTATTTTAAAAAAAGAAGAAAAAAAAACATGATTTGTCTGCTTCATGTATATTTAAAAAAAAAAAGAAAGAAACATTAATTTTAAAATTATACAACATGATACATACTAAGAGCTCTGCTCACATTTATCCTTTATTAACAATATTTTTTAAATACAGGAAAGTCCCTTTTGGGGCAACGGCAAACCATGTCTTGACAATTTTTACTATCATTTTCATGAGTTGCAACAGTTACAATTTTATTACAAATTCTAAAATGCAAACAATAGGATCTTTTATCATAAAATTTTGCATTGCAGTTATTACACTGAAAAGAACACTGATTTTTATGAAACTTCTTCACATGCCAGTTAAAAGTCCTAAAACTAGAAGTCTCAAATGCACATGGATCACATTTATGAGTCTTATTAATAATTTTGCTCACCTCTGAATTTACAGAGAGAGGATATTCATTGCTTGATGCATCACTCAAGTTTGGGCTCGGTGGATTTGGGGAGAGATCCATCATTTCAGGAGAATATATGCAGAAATACCATAAATCCTCATAGAAATAAGATTTTTGCCACGTTTTAAAATTGAAAATCATTAGCTGATTTAGTTTAGTGCTGCCTTATGCGAAGCTGACCTCTGCCATTAGCAATATTTTGAGGTAAGGAAGGGTAATTGCTGAGGACTTGAGTGGGAATTCTTTTGAAAAACGACTACGAAAGTACCCCATCAATTCAGGGCTTTTCCTCAAAAAACGCTGCCATTTTTTTTCGCACCTGACACTCATATCTTTCATTCAAATGTAGTAATTTTAAAAGGTAATAAACAAAGATTTTTGCCCAAGAAATCCCTCTCCGGTTAGTGATTCCGTAGCTATACTTCGCAGCAACTTAACTTGGCAGTGACGTCACTACGGGCGGAGCCAATAAGAGCTCACAAGCAATCAGCGATCTCCTCTTATTCGCGAAGTAGGCTGTGATGTTTTGTCTAGCTCGTTTTTCATAGGCTAACGTCACGCTGACGTCATCCGCCCGTAATGACGTCACTGCCAAGTTAAGTTGCTGCGAAGTATAACTAAATTTCATTCATTTTCTCTTTAAAATCACTACTTTTTAATGAATTATATGAACGTCACGTGCGGGACAAGATGGCGGCTTTTTCGTGGAATGGCCCTTTAGCGTCAATTATTCTCCCTTATTACCCGAAAAAGAGGTAAACGCCGTCAAAATCGGAGGTCAATTTACCAGTTTAGTTCCAGGGAAATTTTCTATCTATCCACTGCACAGAAATTTTCTAACCCGTTTTATTGTTTCCAGTTGAGCCGCTTCCTCATGACCTGGTAGTTTGTGTGTGAATATGCACGTGCCATTAAGAACCCGGAACCTCCTCGTCCGAGTTGGACTTTACTGACCACTAGACAAGGTGAGCGGCAGCCTCTTTTGTAAATTCTAATTAAAGTTTCAGTTATAGGGAATTAAAGTGCATCAATTCAATGTTTTCAAGACTGGTAAAAACATGTATTAAAAAGTTAAAATTTCAACCCTCATCAAGAGCTCTCAATGAGATGAACAATCGACAAGGGAAAAGATTTTGGCTCAAAACAGTGGTCAGTTTAATATAGCGTATAAAATTCTCTACCGTAAGGTAGCGTGATTGCTTTTCAGAAATAAAAAAAGAGATGGTGATGAAGGTAATGCTGATAATATCATCGAAATTTGCACAATGGAGTGTAAGGTTGTCTAACACTTCATAATTTCAATGTCTTTTCCCATTAATTACTTCCTATGTTCCACAGTTAAGCCTCCCGCCCTTTCCTTTTTTTCAAAAGAACGCATGACTAAATTTGAGAAAAATAGAGTTAGTATGCAAAATTG